>JAVLUU010001040.1:0-38863 GCA_032206185.1 Columba guinea | reverse complement strand
CTGTATCCCCCCATGTGTCCCCCCCATTTCCCCCTTGTGTCCCTTCCATGTCCCCTCCACGTGTCCCCTCCACGTGTCCCCCCCATTTCCCCCCTGTGTCCCCTCTCTCTCCCCCCCCATGTCCCCCCTCTGTCCCCACCATATGTCCCCTCTGTGTCCCCCCCACGTCCCCCCCATTTCCCCCTTGTGTCCCTTCTCTGTCCCCCCCCATGTCCCCCATGTGTCCCCACCATATGTCCCCCTCTGTGTCCCCCATGTCCCCCCCATTTCCCCCCTGTGTCCTGTCCATGTCCCCCCCCATATCCCCCCCGTTTCCCCCATGTGTCCCCCCCTCTGTCCCCACCATATGTCCCCTCTGTGTCCCCCCATGTCCCCCCATTTTCCCCCTGTGTCCCCTCTCTGTCCCCACCATGTGTCCCCTCTGTGTCCCCCCCATTTCCCCCCTTGTGTCCCTTCTCTGTCCCCCCCCATGTCCCCCATGTGTCCCCACCATATGTCCCCTCTGTGTCCCCCCCATGTCCCCCCATTTCCCCCTTGTGTCCCTTCCATGTCCCCTCCATGTGTCCCCCTCTGTGTCCCCCCATTTCCCCCTGTGTCCCCTCTCTGTCCCCCCCCATGTCCCCCATGTGTCCCCCACCATATGTCCCCTCTGTGTCCCCCCCATGTCCCCCCCATTTCCCCCATGTGTCCCCCCCTCTGTCCCCCCCATGTCCCCCCTCTGTCCCCACCATATGTCCCCTCTGTGTCCCCCCATTTCCCCTCTGTGTCCTGTCCATGTCCCCCCCATATCCCCCCGTTTCCCCCATGTCCCCCCATGTGTCCCCACCATATGTCCCCCTCTGTGTCCCCCCCATGTCCCCCCCATTTCCCCCATGTGTCCCCCTCTCTGTCCCCCCATGTCCCCCATGTGTCCCCACCATATGTCCCCTCTGTGTCCCCCCATGTCCCCCCATTTCCCCCCTGTGTCCTGTCCATGTCCCCCCCATATCCCCCCCGTTTCCCCCCATGTGTCCCCCCTCTGTCCCCACCATATGTCCCCTCTGTGTCCCCCCATGTCCCCCCCTGTGTCCCCCCCTCTGTCCCCCACCATATGTCCCCTCTGTGTCCCCCCATGTCTCCCCCATTTCCCCCCCCCGTGTCCCCCCATTGTCCCCATCATGTCCCATGTCCCCAGACGTGCTGTGGGAGGAGGGGAAGGCGGCGCTGGAGCAGCTGCTCAAGTTCATGGTCCACCCGGCCATCTCCAGCATCAACCTGACGGCGGCGCTGGGCTCGCTGGCCTCCATCGCCCGCCAGCGCCCCATGTTCATGGCCGAGGTCATCCAGGCCTACGAGACACTGCACGGTGAGTGTCACCCCCCCTCGGTGTCACCGTCACCCCAACCGGTGTCACCGTCACCTCCCCCCCGGTGTCACCGTCACCCATGAGAACAGAGCGGCTGAGGTTCCCATGGCCCCAAACGCTCCCAAGTTCTGGAGCAGCCTTGAGGGTGACAGATGCTGATGCCACCCAGAACGCAGTGTCAGGTGTCCCCAGGTGTCCCCAGGTGTCCCCAAATGGTCCCTCCCCAACTGGCCAAGTCTTAGTTGAGCAGCATCTTGAAGAACCTGAAGCTGCATCTCCTGGGGATTCTCCATCACCCAAACCGTGGTGTCCATTGTCCCCAGGTGTCCCCAGACATCCCCAGGTGTCCATAAAAGTGTCCCCAGATGTCCCCAGGTGTCCCCAGATGTCCCCAGGTGTCCCTTACACTGTCCCCCCAATGCTTTTGGCCAACCTGCCCAAAGTCTCATCTTGAAGAACCTGGAACCTCCATCTGATGGCACCCAACCATGGTGTCCATTGACTCCAAGTGTCCCCAGGTGTCCATAAGAGTGTCCCCAGGTGTCCCCCCCAATGCTTTTGGCCAACCTGCCCAAGTCTTAGGTGAGCAGCATCTGAAGACCTTGGAACCTCCATCTGATGCCACCAAACCATGGTGTCCATTGACTCCAAGTGTCCCCAGGTATCCATACTAGTGTCCCCAGTTGTCCATAATAGTGTCCCCAGGTGTCCCTTACACTGTCCCCCCCAATGCTTTTGGCCAACCTGCCCAAGTCTTAGTTGAGCAGCATCTTGAAGACCTTGGAACCTCCATCTGATGCCACCAAACCATGGTGTCCGTTGACTCCGAGTGTCCATAGGTGTCCATAAAGTGTCTCCAGGTGTCCATAAGTGTTTCCCCAGGTGTCCCCCCCAATGCTTTTGGCCAACCTGCCCAAGTCTTAGTTGAGCAGCATCTTGAAGACCTTGGTACCCTCCATCTGATGCCACTAAACCATGGTGTCCGTTGACTCCAGGTGTCCATAGGTGTCCATAAAGTGTCCCCAACTGTCCCTCACGCTGTCCCTCTCCTCCGCAGCCAACCTCCCGCCCACCTTGGCCAAGTCTTAGTTGAGCAGCATCTTGAAGACCTTGGAACCTCCATCTGATGCCACCTAAACCATGGTGTCCATTGACTCCAAGTGTCCCCAGGTGTCCCCCCCAGTGCTTTTGGCCAACCTGCCCAAGTCTTAGTTGAGCAGCATCTTGAAGATCTTGGAACCTCCATCTGATGCCACCAAACCATGGTGTCCATTGACTCCAAGTGTCCATAGGTGTCCATAAAGTGTCTCCAGGTGTCCATAATAGTGTCCCCAGGTGTCCCTTACACTGTCCCCCTCAATGCTTTTGGCCAACCTGCCCAAGTCTTAGTTGAGCAGCATCTTGAAGATCTTGGAACCTCCATCTGATGCCACCAAACCATGGTGTCCATTGACTCCAAGTGTCCATAGGTGTCCATAAAGTGTCTCCAGGTGTCCATAATAGTGTCCCCAGGTGTCCCTTACACTGTCCCCCCCCAATGCTTTTGGCCAACCTGCCCAAGTCTTAGTTGAGCAGCATCTTGAAGACCTTGGAACCTCCATCTGATGCCACCAAACCATGGTGTCCATTGACTCCAAGTGTCCCCAGGTATCCATACTAGTGTCCCCAGTTGTCCATAAGAGTGTCCCCAGGTGTCCCCCCCCAATGCTTTTGGCCAACCTGCCCAAGTCTTAGTTGAGCAGCATCTTGAAGACCTTGGAACCTCCATCTGATGCCACCAAACCATGGTGTCCATTGACTCCAGGTGTCCCCAGGTGTCCCCCCCAGTGCTTTTGGCCAACCTGCCCAAGTCTTAGTTGAGCAGCATCTTGAAGATCTTGGAACCTCCATCTGATGCCACCAAACCATGGTGTCCGTTGACTCCAGGTGTCCATAGGTGTCCATAAAGTGTCCCCAACTGTCCCTCACGCTGTCCCTCTCCTCCGCAGCCAACCTCCCGCCCACCTTGGCCAAGTCGCAGGTGAGCAGCATCTTGAAGACCTTGGAACCTCCATCTGATGCCACCCAACCATGGTGTCCATTGACTCCAAGTGTCCCCAGGTGTCCCCCCCAGTGCTTTTGGCCAACCTGCCCAAGTCTTAGTTGAGCAGCATCTTGAAGACCTTGGAACCTTCATCTGATGCCACCAAACCATGGTGTCCATTGACTCCAAGTGTCCATAGGTGTCCATAAAGTGTCTCCAGGTGTCCATAATAGTGTCCCCAGGTGTCCCTTACACTGTCCCCCCCCAATGCTTTTGGCCAACCTGCCCAAGTCTTAGTTGAGCAGCATCTTGAAGACCTTGGAACCTCCATCTGATGCCACCAAACCATGGTGTCCATTGACTCCAGGTGTCCATAAAGTGTCCCCAACTGTCCCTCACGCTGTCCCTCTCCTCCGCAGCCAACCTCCCGCCCACCTTGGCCAAGTCGCAGGTGAGCAGCGTGCGGAAGAACCTGAAGCTGCACCTGCTGAGCGTGCTGCGCCACCCGGCCTCGGGCGACTTCCAGGCGCAGATCACCACGCTGCTGGTAGACCTGGGCACCCAGCAGAGCGAGATCGCCCGCAGCCTCCCCAGCCCGCGCGACGCCCGCAAGCGCCCGCGCGACGAGCCCGACGCCGGCGCTCAAGAAGATGAAGATCGGTGAGGATGAAGCGGGGTGGGGGGGGGTGACACCGTTGGCACCTCCATTGGGGTGTCATGGGGATGGGTGGTGGCGCTGGAGGTGATTTGGGTTCTTCTGGTGCTCAGTAGGGGATGGGTGGTGGTGAATGTGTGTTGGGTTCTTCTGGTGGCCCTTTGGGGACAATGGGGATAAGGGGTGGCATTAAGTGTCCCTCAGGTCCTCCCAGTGTCCCTAAGGTCCTCCCAGTCCCTCCTGGGGACACTGGGGACAGGTGGTGGCATTAAGTGTCCCTCAGGTCCTCCCAGTCTCTCTTGGGGACACTGGGGACAGGGGGTGGCATTAAGTGTCCATCAGGTCCTTCTGGTGGCCCTTTGGGGACAATGGGGATAAGGGGGTGACATTAAGTATCCATAGGGTCATCCCGGTGTCCCTCAGGTCCTCCCAGTCCCTCCTGGGGACAATGGAGACAGATGGTGGCATTAGGTGTCCCTCAGGTCCTCCCAGTGTCCCTAAGGTCCTCCCAGTCCCTCCTGGGGACAAGTAGGTGGCACTAAGTGTCCCTCAGGTCCTCCCAGTCTCTCCTGGGGACACTGGGGACAGGTGGTGGCCCTAAATGTCCCTCAGGTCCTCCCAGTGTCCCTAAGGTCCTCCCAGTCCCTCCTGGGGACACTGGGGACAGGTGGTGGCCCTAAATGTCCCTCAGGTCCTCCCAGTGTCCCTCAGGTCCTCCCAGTCCCTCCTGGGGACAATGAGGACAAGTAGGTGGCATTAAGTGTCCCTCAGGTCCTCCCAGTCCCTCCTGGGGACAATGGGGACAAGTAGGTGGCATTAAGTGTCCCTCAGGTCCTCCCAGTGTCCCTAAGGTCCTCCCAGTCCCTCCTGGGGGACACTGGGGACAGGTGGTGGCATTAAGTGTCCCTATGGTCCTCCCAGTGTTCTCCTGGGGACAGTGGGGACAGGTGGTGGCATTAAGTGTCCCTCAGGTCCTCCCAGTCCCTCCTGGTGACAATGGGGACAAGTAGGTGGCATTAAGTGTCCCTCAGATCCTCCCAGTGTCCCTAAGGCTCCTCCCAGTCCCTCCTGGGGACACTGGGGACAGCTGGTGGCATCACACCCCCCCCCAAGTCCCTCTCTGGGGTCCCCATGTCCTGGTGGTGACCCCGTTTGTGTCAGAGCCCCCCCTGGGCGAGGACGATGAGGACAAGGACCTGGAGGTGACAGCGGTGACGGTCCCCAAGGGGGGCGGCCAGGCCAGCGCCCCCTCGGACACCGACATCACGGCCGAGTTCCTGCAGCCGCTGCTGACGCCCGAGAACGTCGCCAACCTGGTCAGACCTGGGGACATCGGGGGTGACATCGGGGACCGGTCGGGACACGCTGGGGTGGGATGTGACATCTGGGGTGGGATGTGACATCGGGGACGGGTCGGGACACTTTGTGGTGGGATGTGACATCTGGGGTGGGACGTGACATCTGGGGACAGGTCGGGACACTCTGGGGTGGGATGTGACATCTGGGGTGGGACGTGACATCTGGGGACAGGTTGGGACACTCTGGGGTGGGATGTGACATCTGAGGTGGGATGTGACATCTGGGGTGGGATGTGACATCTGGGGACGGGTCGGGACACTTTGTGGTGGGATGTGACATCTGGGGACAGGTTGGGACACTCTGGGGTAGGACGTGACATCTGGGGACAGGTCGGGACACTCTGGGGTGGGATGTGACATCTGGGACGGGTTGGGACACTTCGTGGTGGGATGTGACATCTGAGGTGGGATGTGACATCTAGGGACAGGTCGGGACACTCTGGGGTGGGATGTGACATCTGGGGTGGGATGTGACATCTGGGGACGGGTCGGGACATCCTGGGGTGGGATGTGACATCTGGGGTGGGATGTGACATCTGGGACGGGTTGGGACACTCTGGGGTGGGATGTGACATCTGGGGACAGGTTGGGACACTCTGGGGGTGGAATGTGACATCTGGGGTGGGATGTGACATCTGGGGTGGGATGTGACATCTGGGGACGGGTCAGGACACTTTGTGGTGGGATGTGACATCTGGGAACAGGTCGGGACACTCTGGGGTGGGATGTGACATCTGAGGTGGGATGTGACATCTGGGGACGGGTCGGGACATCCTGGGGTGGGATGTGACATCTGGGACGGGTTGGGACACTCTGGGGTGGGATGTGACATCTGAGGTGGGATGTGACATCTGGGGTGGGATGTGACATCTGGGACGGGTTGGGATACTTTGTGGTGGGATGTGACATCTGGGGACAGGTTGGGACACTCTGGGGTGGGATGTGACATCTGAGGTGGGATGTGACATCTGAGGTGGGATGTGACATCTGGGGTGGGATGTGACATCTGGGGACGGGTCGGGACACTCTGGGGTGGGACGTGACATCTGAGGTGGGATGTGACATCTGGGGTGGGATGTGACATCTGGGGTGGGATGTGACATCTGGGGACGGGTCAGGACACTTTGTGGTGGGATGTGACATCTGGGGACAGGTCGGGACACTCTGGGGTGGGATGTGACATCTGAGATGGGATGTGACATCTGGGGTGGGATGTGACATCTGGGGTAGGATGTGACATCTGGGGACAGGTTGGGACACTCTGGGGTGGGATGTGACATCTGGGGACGGGTCGGGACATCCTGGGGTGGGATGTGACATCTGGGGTGGGATGTGACATCTGGGGTGTGATGTGACATCTGGGGGACGGGTCGGGACATCCTGGGGTGGGATGTGACATCTGAGGTGGGATGTGACATCTGGGGTGGGATGTGACATCTGGGGTAGGATGTGACATCTGGGGACAGGTTGGGACACTCTGGGGTGGGATGTGACATCTGGGGACGGGTCGGGACATCCTGGGGTGGGATGTGACATCTGGGACGGGTTGGGATACTTTGTGGTGGGATGTGACATCTGGGGACAGGTTGGGACATCCTGGGGTGGGATGTGACATCTGGGGGGTTGATGTGACACTTGGGGTTGATGTGACACTTTGGGGACAATGTGACACTCTGGGGGGATGATGTCACACCTTGGGGATGATGTGACGCTTTGGGGACAATGACATTTGGGGGTTGATGTGACACTTTGAGGGGACAACGTGACACTTTGTGGGGGTTCTAACATGGTGTCCCCCCCGTTTTAGGTGCTAATCAGCATGGTGTCCCTCCCCAAGGCCATGACCATGGGGATGATGTGACACTTTGAGGGGACGATATGACACTTAGGGGATGATGTGACACTCTGGGGGTTGATGTGACGCTTTGGGGACAATGTGAGACTTTTGGGGGGCTCTGACGTGGTGTCCCCCCCCGTTTTAGGTGCTGATCAGCATGGTGTACCTCCCCGAGGCCATGCCCGCCTCCTTCCAGGCCACCTACACGCCGGTGGAGTCGGCCGGCACGGCCGCGCAGATCAAGCACCTGGCTCGTCTCATGGCCACCCAGATGACGGCGGCCGGGCTGGGACCGGGTCTGTCTGTCCCCTGTCCCCATTCCTGTCCCCACCCTCCCCATTGACCCAAAAGCCCCCAACATTGACCCAAAACCCCCAAACGTTGACCCAGAACCAACCCCATTGACCCAAAACCCCCCCAACGTTGACCCAGAACCCCCAAACGTTGACCCAGAACCAACCCCATTGACCCAAAACCCCCCAACGTTGACCCTGAGCCTCCCAACATTGACCCCAAACCATCCCGTTGACCCAAAACCCCCCAACGTTGACCCCAAACCATCCCCCATTGACCCAAAACCCCCCAACGTTGACCCCAAACCATCCCCCGTTGGCCCAAAACCTCCCAACGTTGACCCCAAACCATCCCCCGTCGACCCCAAACCCCCCAACATTGACCAAACCTCTCCCCATTGACCCAGAACCACCTCCCATTGACCCCAAACCTCCCAATGTTGACCCCAAAACCATCCCCCATTGACCCCAAAACCCCCCAACGTTGACCCAAAACCCCCAAATGTTGACCCAGAACCAACCCCATTGACCCAAAACCCCCCAACGTTGACCCAAAACCCCCAAACGTTGACCCAGAACCAACCCCATTGACCAAAAACCCCCCAACGTTGACCCTGAGCCTCCCAACATTGACCCCAAACCATCCCGTTGACCCAAAACCCCCCAACGTTGACCCCAAACCATCCCCCATTGACCCAAAACCCCCCAACGTTGACCCCAAACCATCCCCCGTTGGCCCAAAACCTCCCAATGTTTACCCCAAACCATCCCCCGTCAACCCCAAACCCCCCAACATTGACCAAACATCTCCCCATTGACCCAGAACCACCTCCCATTGACCCAAAACCTCCCAATGTTGAACCCAAACCATCCCCCATTGACCCCAAACCCCCCAACCTTGACCAAACCTCTTCCCATTGACCCAGAACCACCTCCCGTTGACCCAAAACCCCCCAACGTTGACCCCAAACCATCCCTCGTTGGCCCAAAACCTCCCAACGTTGACCTCAAACCATCCCCCGTCGACCCCAAACCCCCCAACATTGACCAAACCTCTCCCCATTGACCCAGAACCACCTCCCATTGACCCCAAACCTCCCAATGTTGACCCCAAACCATCCCCCATTGACCCCAAAACCCCCCAATGTTGACCCAAAACCCCCAAATGTTGACCCAGAACCAACCCCATTGACCCAAAACCCCCCAACGTTGACCCTGAGCCTCCCAACACTGACCCCAAACCATCCCCCGTTGACCCTGAGCCTCCCAACACTGACCCCAAACCATCCCCCGTTGACCCCAAACCATCCCCCGTTGGCCCAAAACCTCCCAACGTTGACCCCAAACCATCCCCTGTTGACCCCAAACCCCCCAACATTGACCAAACCTCTCCCCATTGACCCAGAACCACCTCCCATTGACCCAAAACCTCCCAATGTTGACCCCAAATCATCCCCCATTGACCCCAAAACCCCCCAACGTTGACCCAAAACCCCCAAACGTTGACCCAGAACCAACCCCATTGACCCAAAACCCCCCAACATTGACCCAAAACCCCCAAATGTTGACCCAGAACCAACCCCACTGACCCCAAACCCCCCAACGTTGACCCTGAGCCTCCCAACATTGACCCCAAACCATCCCCTGTTGACCCAAAACCCCCCAACGTTGACCCCAAACCATCCCCCATTGACCCAAAACCCCCCAACGTTGACCCCAAACCATCCCCCGTTGGCCCAAAGCCTCCCAATGTTGACCCCAAACCATCCCCCGTCAACCCCAAACCCCCCAACATTGACCAAACCTCTCCCCATTGACCCAGAACCACCTCCCATTGACCCAAAACCTCCCAATGTTGAACCCAAACCATCCCCTGTTGACCCCAAACCGCCCAACATTGACCAAACCTCTTCCCATTGACCCAGAACCACCTCCCATTGACCCAAAACCTCCCAACGTTGACCACAAACCATCCCCTGTTGACCCCAAAACCCCCCAACATTGACCCCAAACCATCCCCCATTGACCCAAAACCTCCCAGCGTTAACCCAGAACCAACCCTATTGACCCAAAACCTCCCAGCGTTGACCCAGAACCAACCCCATTGACCCAAAACCTCCCAACGTTGACCCAAAACCGTCCCCTGTTGACGCCAAAACCCCGAACGTTGACCCAAAACCCCTCCCCATTGTCCCAAAACCCCCCAACATTGACCAAACCTCTTCCCATTGACCCAAAACCCCCCAATGTTGACTCAAACCCCCTCCCCATTGACCCAAACCCCCCAACATTGACCCAAAACCTCCCAATGTTGACCCCAAAACCCCCCAATATTGACCCAAAACCCCCCAACGTTGACCCCAAACCATCCCTCATTGACCCAAAACCCCCCAATGTTGACCCTGAACCGCCCCCCCATTGACCCAAACCCCCACAACGTTCACCCAAAACCACCCAATGGACCCCAGACCCCTCCCCATTGACCCAAAACTTCTCCCCATTGACCCAGAACCCCCCAACATTGACCCAGAACCACCCAATGGACCCCAGACCCCTCCCCATTGACCCAAAACTCCTCCCTATTGACCCAGAACCCCCCAACATTGACCCAGAACCACCCTCCATTGACCCAGATCCTCCCAACGTGGACCCAAAACCCCCCAATATTGACCCCAAACCACCCCCATTGACCCCAAACAACCCAATGGACCCCAAACCCCTCCCCATTGACCCAAAACCCCTCCCCATTGACCCAGAACCCCCTCCCCATTGACCCCAAACCCCCCAATGTTGACCCCGAACCACCCCTCATTGACCCAAAACCCCTCCCCATTGACCCAAAACCCCCCAACGTTGACCCCAAACCACCCAATGGACCCAAATCCCCTCCCCGTTGCCCCAAATCCCCTCCCCATTGACCCAAAACCCCCCAGCGTTGACCCAGAACCACCCTCCATTGACCCAGATCCTCCCAACGTGGACCCAAAACCCCCCAACATTGACCCCAAACCACCCCCATTGACCCCAAACAACCCAATGGACCCCAAACCCCTCCCCATTGACCCAAAACCCCTCCCCATTGACCCAGAACCCCTCCCCATTGACCCCAAACCCCCCAATGTTGACCTCGAACCACCCCTCATTGACCCAAAACCCCTCCCCATTGACCCCAAACCCCCCAACGTTGACCCCAAACCACCCAATGGACCCAAATCCCCTCCCCGTTGCCCCAAATCCCCTCCCCATTGACCCAAAACCCCCCAGCGTTGACCCAGAACCACCCTCCATTGACCCAGATCCTCCCAACGTGGACCCAAAACCCCCCAACATTGACCCCAAACCACCCCCATTGACCCCAAACAACCCACTGTACCCAAAACCCCTCCCCATTGACCCAAAACCCCTCCCCATTGACCCAGAACCCCTCCCCATTGACCCCAAACCCCCCAATGCTGACCCCGAACCACCCCTCATTGACCCAAAACCCCTCCCCATTGACCCAAAACCCCCCAACGTTGACCCCAAACCACCCAATGGACCCAAATCCCCTCCCCGTTGCCCCAAATCCCCTCCCCATTGACCCAAAACCCCCCAGCGTTGACCCAGAACCACCCTCCATTGACCCAGATCCTCCCAACGTGGACCCAAAACCCCCCAACATTGACCCCAAACCACCCCCATTGACCCCAAACAACCCAATGGACCCCAAACCCCCTCCCCATTGACCCAAAACCCCTCCCCATTGACCCAGAACCCCTCCCCATTGACCCCAAACCCCCCAATGTTGACCCCGAACCACCCCTCATTGACCCAAAACCCCTCCCCATTGACCCAAAACCCCCCAACGTTGACCCCAAACCACCCAATGGACCCAAATCCCCTCCCCGTTGCCCCAAATCCCCTCCCCATTGACCCAAAACCCCCCAGCGTTGACCCAGAACCACCCTCCATTGACCCAGATCCTCCCAACGTGGACCCAAAACCCCCCAACATTGACCCCAAACCACCCCCATTGACCCCAAACAACCCAATGGACCCCAAACCCCTCCCCATTGACCCAAAACCCCTCCCCATTGACCCAGAACCCCTCCCCATTGACCCAAAACCCCCGAGCGTTGACCCAGAACCACCCTCCATTGACCCAGATCCTCCCAACGTGGACCCAAAACCCCCCAACATTGACCCTAAACCACCCCCATTGACCCCAAACAACCCAATGGACCCCAAACCCCTCCCCATTGACCCAAAACCCCCCAACGTTGACCCCAAACCACCCAATGGACCCAAATCCCCTCCCCATTGACCCAAAATCCCCCAACGTTGACCCAAAACCCCCCAACATTGACCCCAAACCACCCCCATTCACCCAAGACCACCCCCAATTGACCCAAACCCTTCCCCATTGACCCAAAATCCCCCAACATTGACCCCAAACCCCCCCATTGACTCACCCCCTCCCGCTTATCCCAGGCGTGGAGCAGACGAAGCAGCTGAAGGAGGAGGCCCGCGAGGAGAAGGCCGCCAAGCCTGAGAGCGTCCTGATCCGGCGGCGCCTGTCGGCCTTGGCTCAGGGTCAGGCCATCTCGGTGCTGGGGGCCCAGGCTTCGGCCTCCCCACACCCCGAGGAGGAGGCCCCCCCAGGCCAAACGCCGCCCCGAGCCCATCATGCCGGCCACACAGCCCCGGTGAGTCCCCGTGTGCCCCCCAAACCGGGCTGAGATTAAGACAAGTTTTAGACCTGGGATTAAGGGGTTGCGCAGGTCTGGGTGTTGGAGTCGAGCGGGACAGAAAGAGGAGTGAAACAGGGATTTTATACAGGATATTATTGCTAAATTCATACCTTGAAAAACCAATTGGTTCTGTCACCTCAGGCGTAGTTAAGGTGTGTTTTAGACCTGGGATTAAAGAGTCAGTGGGGATTTGGGGTCAATGGGGATTTGGGGTCAATGGGGATTTGGGGTCAATGTGGAGTTGGAGTTATTGCGGGTTTGGAGTCAATGGGTGGGATTTGGAGTCAATGGGGAGTTGGAGTTAATGAGGGGGGATTTGAAGTCAGTGGGGGGGAGTTGCCGTCAATGGGGGGAGTTTGGAGTCAATGGGGGGAGTTTGGAGTCAATGGGGGGTTGGAGTCAAGGGGGGGTTGGAGTCAATGGAGGGAGAGTTGGAGTCGGTGGAGGGAGAGTTGGAGTCAATGGGGGGTTTGAAGTCAATGGGGGGTTGGAGTCAATGCAGGGAGGGTTTGGAGTCAATGGGGAGTTGGAGTTAATGAGGGGGGATTTGAAGTCAATGGGGGGGAGTTGGTGTCAATGGGGGGTTTGGAGTCAATGGGGGGTTTGGAGTCAATGAGGGGAGTTTGGAGTCAATGGAGAGTTGGAGTCAATGGGGGGTTTGGAGTCAATGGGGGGTTTGGAGTCAATGGGGAGTTGGAGTCAATGGGGTTGATTTGGAGTCAATGGGGTGTTGGGGTCAGTGTGTGGGGGGGTTGGAGTCAATGGGGTTGACTTGAAGTCAGTGGGGTTGATTTGGAGTCAGTGGGGTTGATTTGGAGTCAGTGGGGTTGATTTGGAGTCAATGGGGGGGATTTGAAGTCAATGGGGGGGATTTGAAGTCAATGGGGGGGATTTGAAGTCAATGGGGCTTGAAGTCAATGGGGATTTGGAGTCAGTGGGGTTGATTTGGAGTCAGTGGGGTTGATTTGGAGTCAGTGGGGTTGATTTGGAGTCAGTGGGGTTGATTTGAAGTCAATGGGGACTTGAAATTAATGGGGATTTGGAATCAATGGGGTTGATTTGAAGTCAATGGGGTTGATTTGAAGTCAATGGGGTTGATTTGAAGTCAATGGGGACTTGAAGTCAATGGGGATTTGGAATCAATGGGGTTGATTTGGAGTCAGTGGGGTTGATTTGGAGTCAGTGGGGTTGATTTGGAGTCAGTGGGGTTGATTTGAAGTCAATGGGGACTTGAAGTTAATGGGGATTTGGAATCAATGGGGTTGATTTGGAGTCAGTGGGGTTGATTTGGAGTCAGTGGGGTTGATTTGGAGTCAATGGGGTTGATTTGAAGTTAATGGAGTTGATTTCAAGTCAATAGGGACTTGAAGTTAATGGGGATTTGGAATCAATGGGGTTGATTTGAAGTCAGTGGGGTTGATTTGGAGTCAGGGGGGTTGATTTAGAGTCAGTGGGGTTGATTTGGAGTCAGTGGGGTTGGTTTGGAGTCAGTGGGGTTGATTTGGGGTCAGTGGGGTTGATTTGGAGTCAGTGGGGTTGATTTGGAGTCAGTGGGGTTGATTTGAAGTCAATGGGGTTGATTTGAAGTTAATGGGGATTTGGAATCAATGGGGTTGATTTGGAATCAATGGGGTAGATTTGGAGTCAGTGGGGTAGATTTGGAGTCAGTGGGGTTGATTTGAAGTCAATGGGGTTGATTTGAAGTCAATGGGGACTTGAAGTTAATGGGGATTTGGAATCAATGGGGTTGATTTGGAGTCAGTGGGGTTGATTTGGAGTCAGTGGGGTTGATTTGGAGTCAATGGGGGGATTTGAAGTCAATGGGGACTTGAAGTTAATGGGGATTTGGAATCAATGGGGTCGATTTGGAGTCTGTGGGGTAGATTTGGAGTCAGTGGGGTTGATTTGGAGTCAGTGGGGTTGATTTGGAGTCAATGGGGGGATTTGAAGTCAATGGGGCTTGAAGTCAATGGGGATTTGGAATCAATGGGGTTGATTTGGAGTCAGTGGGGTTGATTTGGAGTCAATGGGGATTTGGAGTCAGTGGGGTAGATTTGGAGTCAGTGGGGTAGATTTGGAGTCAGTGGGGTAGATTTGGAGTCAGTGGGGTTGATTTGGAGTCAGTGGGGTTGATTTGAAGTCAATGGGGATTTGGAATCAATGGGGTTGATTTGAAGTCAGTGGAGTTGATTTGGAGTCAGTGGGGGGGATTTGAAGTCAGTGGGGTTGATTTGGAGTCAGTGGGGTCGATTTGGAGTCAGTGGGGTTGATTTGGAGTCAGTGGGGGGGATTTGAAGTCAGTGGGGTTGATTTGGAATCAATGGGGTTGATTTGAAGTCAGTGGAGTTGATTTGGAGTCAGTGGGGTTGATTTGGAGTCAGTGGGGTCGATTTGGAGTCAGTGGGGTCGATTTGGAGTCAGTGGGGTCGATTTGGAGTCAATGGGGGGGATTTGGAGTCAATGGGGGGGATTTGAAGTCAATGGGGCTTTGGAATCAATGGGGGTTTGGAGTTAACATGGTATTTGAGTCATTGTGGGGGGGGTTAATTAACTCACGGGTGTTGATTAAATCGGGGGGGGTGGGTGCATCGGTGCCTGTGCGGGTGCTGAGGGTCCCTTTCCCTGTCCCCCACCAGGCTGGCGGGGGCGGGGGGGCCGGAAGAAGGTTTTCCGCCTGAGCGACGCGCTGAAGCCGCTGAGCGACGTGCAGATCGAGAAGCTCAAACTGGGCGCCGTCAAGCGCATCCTCCGCGCCGAGCGCGCCGTGGCCGCCAGCGGCGCCGCGCAGGTAGCCCCGGGGCACTGGGGGGCACTGGGAGGCACTGGGAGGCAATGGGAAGCACTGGGGGGCGCTCTGAGAGCACTGGAGGGACTTGAGGGGAAGCTGGGGGAGGGCTGAGAGGCACTGGGGAGCACTGGGGGGATACTGGGGGGCACTTGGGGGGACACTGGGAGGTACTGGGGTGGACACTGGGAGGCACCAGCGGGGACACCGGGAGGCACTGGGGGGACACTGGGAGGCACTGGGGGGATACTGGGAGGCACCAGGGTAGACACTGGGAGGCACCGGGGTAGACACTGGGAGGCACTGGGGGGCACAGGGAGGCAATGGGAAGCACTGGGGGGGTCTCTGAGAGCACTGGAGGGACTTGAGGGGAAGCTGGGGGAGGGCTGAGAGGCACTGGGCTGGATACTGGGGGGCACTTGGGGGGACACTGGGAGGTACTGGGGTGGATACTGGGAGGCACCGGGGGGGACACTGGGAGGCACTGGGGGGATACTGGGAGGCACCGGGGGGGATACTGGGAGGCACCGGGGTAGACACTGGGAGGCACCGGGGGGCACAGGGAGGCAATGGGGGGCACAGGGAGGCAATGGGAAGCACTGGGGGGGTCTCTGAGAGCACTGAAGGGACTCGAGGGGAAGCTGGGGGAGGGCTGAGAGGCACTGGGGAGCACTGGGGGGATACTGGGGGGCACCGGGGGGGACACTGGGCGGCACTGGGGGGATACTGGGAGGCACTGGGGGGGATACTGGGAGGCACTGGGGGGGATACTGGGAGGCACCGGGGTAGACACTGGGAGGCACAGGGAGGCACTGGGGGGCACAGGGAGGCAATGGGAAGCACTGGGGGGGTCTCTGAGAGCACTGGAGGGACTTGAGGGGAAGCTGGGGGAGGCCTGAGAGGCACTGGGGAGCACTGGGGGGATACTGGGGGGGCACTTGGGGGGACACTGGGAGGTACTGGGGTGGACACTGGGAGGTACTGGGGTGGACACTGGGAGGCACCAGCGGGGACACTGGGAGGCACTGGGGGGACACTGGGAGGCACTGGGGGGATACTGGGAGGCACTGGGGGGATACTGGGAGGCACCGGGGTGGATACTGGGAGGCACTGGGGTGGATACTGGGAGGCACTGGGGGGATACTGGAGGCACTGGGGAGGATACTGGAGGCACTGGGAGACACTGGGGTGGGTACTGGGGGGCACTGGGAGATACTGGGAAGCACTGGGGTGGATACTGGGAGCACTGGTGTCCCCACAGTGTGGCAGCCACTGTACTGGGACACACTGGGGCAGCCACATGCTACTGGGGACACTGGGGAGGATACTGGGAGGCACTGGGAAGCACTGGTGTCCCCACAGTGGGGCAGTCAGATGCTACTGGGGACACTGGTGGGGATACAGGGAGACACTGGTGTCCCCAGTGTCCCCGCAGTGTGGCAGCCACTGTACTGGGAAGCACTGGGGTGGTCATTGAGGTGCTACTGGGGACACTGGTGGGGATACTGGGAGGCACTGGGAAGGATACTGGGAGGCACTGGGAAGCACTGGTGTCCCCACAGTGGGGCAGTCAGATGCTACTGGGGACACTGGTGGGCATACAGGGAGCCACTGGGGAGGATGCTGGGAGGCACTGGGGGATACAAGGAGGCACTGGGAGGCACTGGTGTCCCCACAGTGGGGCAGTCAGATGCTACTGGGGACACTGGTGGGGATACTGGGAGGCACTGGGGGATACAGGGAGGCACTGGTGGGGATACAGGGAGGCACTGGGGGATACAGGGAGGCACTGGGGGGATACAGGGAGGCACTGGGGGGATACAGGGAGGCACTGGAGGGATACAGGGAGGCACTGGGGGATACAAGGAGGCACTGGTGGGGATACAGGGAGGCACTGGGGGGATACAGGGAGGCACTGGGGGGATACAGGGAGGCACTGGGGGGATACAGGGAGGCACTGGGGGATACAAGGAGGCACTGGGAGGCACTGGTGTCCCCACAGTGGGGCAGTCAGATGCTACTGGGCACACTGGTGGGGCTACAGGGAGGCCCTGGGAGCCCTGATGTCCCCGCTGTACTGGGAAGCGCCAGGACGCTCATCAATGGGGACACCAGCGCCATTGTCCCCATGGGCTCCTCCTCACCGTTGTCCCCCGTGTCCCCCCAGGCCCGCGTGAAGATCCTGGCGTCGCTGGTGACGCAGTTCGACGTCCCCGCCAAGGCCGAGGTGCTGGCGTTCGTGCTGGAGGACGCGCGGTCGCGCCTGGACCTGGCGCTGGCCTGGCTGTTCCAGGAGTACAACCGGCACCTGGCGCGCGGCGCCGCCGGCGACCTGCACCGCTACGACCAGTGTCTCGTGGGGCTGCTGGGGGGGCTGCACGACAAGCCCGACCAGAAGGATGGGTGGGGACAACGAGAGGGGATGGGGACACTGGGAAGGGGATGGGGACACCAAGGATGGGATGGGGGCACTGGGGAGGGGATGGGGAGACCAGGGACGTGATGGGGACGCCAGGGGTGGGATGGGGACACAGGGATGGGATGGTGTCACCAGGGGTGGGATGGGGACACCAGGGGTGGGATGGGGACACCAGGGGTGGGATGGGGGCACTGGGGAGGGAATGGGGGCACCAGGAATGGGGACGCCAGGGGTGGGATGGGGACACAGGGATGGGATGGTGTCACCAGGGATGGGATGGGGACACCAGGGGTGGGATGGGGACACCGGGAAAGGGATGGGGACACCAGGGGTGGGATGGGGACACCGGGAAAGGGATGGGGACACCAGGGGTGGGATGGGGACGCCAGGGATGGGATAGTGTCAGCAGGGAGGGGATGGGGACACCAGGGACGGGATGGGAACACCGGGGAGGGGATGGGGACACAGGGATGGGATGGTGTCACCAGGGATGGGATGGGGACACCAGGGGTGGGATGGGGACACCAAGGATGGGATGAGGGCACTGGGGAGGGGATAGGGAGCCCAGGGACGTGATGGGGACACCAGGGGTGGGATGGGGACATCAATGATGGGATGGGGACACTGGGGAGGGGATAGGGAGCCCAGGGACGTGATGGAGACACCAGGGGTGGGATGGGGACACCAGGGGTGGGATGGGGACATCAATGATGGGATGGGGTCACTGGGGAGGGGATAGGGAGCCCAGGGACGTGATGGAGACACCAGGGACGTGATGGGGACGCCAGGGGTGGGATGGGGACACTGGGGAGGGGATGGGGACACAGGGATGGGATGGTGTCAGCAGGGATGGGATGGGGACACCAGGGGTGGGATGGGGACACCAGGGGTGGGATGGGGACACCGGGGAAGGGATGGGGACACCAGGGGTGGGACGGGGACACCAATGATGGGATGGGGTCGCTGGGGAGGGGATAGGGAGCCCAGGGACGTGATGGAGACACCAGGGGTGGGATGGGGACACCGGGGAAGGGATGGGGACACCAGGGGTGGGGTGGGGACACCGGGGAAGGGATGGGGACACCAGGGGTGGGGTGGGGACACCGGGGAAGGGATGGGGACACCAGGGGTGGGGTGGGGACACCGGGGAAGGGATGGGGACACCAGGGGTGGGATGGGGACATCAATGATGGGATGGGGTCACTGGGGAGGGGATAGGGAGCCCAGGGACGTGATGGAGACACCAGGGACGGGAGGGGGACACCGGGGAGGGGATGGGGACACAGGGATGGGATGGGGACACCAGGGGTGGGATGGGGACGCCAGGGGTGGGATGGGGACACTGGGGAGGGGATGGGGACACAGGGATGGGATGGGGACACCAGGGGTGGGATGGGGACGCCAGGGGTGGGATGGGGACACTGGGGAGGGGATGGGGACACAGGGATGGGATGGTGTCACCAGGGGTGGGATGGGGACACCAGAGGTGGGATGGGGACACCAGGGGTGGGATGGGGGCACTGGGGAGGGGATAGGGAGCCCAGGGACGTGATGGGGACACCAGGGGTGGGATGGGGACACAGGGATGGGATGGGGACACAGGGATGGGATGGTGTCACCAGGGGTGGGATGGGGACACCAGAGGTGGGATGGGGACACCAGGGGTGGGATGGGGGCACTGGGGAGGGGATAGGGAGCCCAGGGACGTGATGGGGACACCAGGGGTGGGATGGGGACACAGGGATGGGATGGTGTCACCAGGGGTGGGATGGGGACACCAGGGGTGGGATGGGGACACAGGGATGGGATGGTGTCACCAGGGGTGGGATGGGGACACCAGGGGTGGGATGGGGGCACCAGGGGTGGGATGGGGACACAGGGATGGGATGGTGTCACCAGGGGTGGGATGGGGACACCGGGGGTGGGATGGGGACACTGGGGAGGGGATGGGGACACAGGGATGGGATGGTGTCAGCAGGGATGGGATGGGGACACCAGGGGTGGGATGGGGACACCAAGGATGGCATGGGGGCACTGGGGAGGGGTTAGGGAGCCCAGGGACGTGATGGAGACACCAGGGACGGGATGGGGACACCAGGGGTGGGAGGGGGACACCGGGGAGGGGATGGGGACACAGGGATGGGATGGGGACGCCAGGGGTGGGATGGGGACGCCAGGGGTGGGATGGGGACACTGGGGAGGGGATGGGGACACAGGGATGGGATGGTGTCAGCAGGGATGGGATGGGGACACCAGGGGTGGGATGGGGACACCAAGGATGGGATGGGGGCACTGGGGAGGGGATAGGGAGCCCAGGGACGTGATGGGGACACCAGGGGTGGGTTGGGGACACCGGGGAAGGGATGGGGACACCAGGGGTGGGACGGGGACACCAATGATGGGATGGGGTCGCTGGGGAGGGGATAGGGACACCAGGGACGGGATGGGGACACTGGGGAGGGAATGGGGGCACCAGGAATGGGGACACAGGGATGGGATGGTGTCAGCAGGGACAGGATGGGAACACCGGGGAGGGGATGGGGACACAGGGATGGGATGGGGGCACTGGGGAGGGGATGGGGAGCCCAGGGACGTGATGGGGACACCAGGGGTGGGATGGGGACACAGGGATGGGATGGTGTCACCAGGGGTGGGATGGGGACACCAGGGGTGGGATGGGGGCACTGGGGAGGGGATAGGGAGCCCAGGGATGTGATGGAGACACCAGGGGTGGGTTGGGGACACCGGGGAAGGGATGGGGACACCAGGGATGTAATGGGGACACCAGGGGTGGGATGGAGACACCAAGGACAGAATGGGGACACCAGGGGTGGGTTGGGGACACCAGGGATGGGATGGGGACGCCAGGGATGGGATGGGGACACCAGGGATGGGACAGTGCCACCAGCCACTTTATGAGGTTCTGGAGAACCTTTGTGTTCTTGGGCCATGAACGTCCCTCCAGATGGTCCCCAGGGCTGCCCTGTGTGTGTCCCCACATGGTGACATCCCCACATGGTGACATCCCCACGTGATGACGTCCCTTTCCCGCAGGATCTTCACCAAGGTGGTGCTGGAGGCGCCGCTGATCACCGAGAGCGCGCTGGAGGTGATCCGCAAGTACTGCGAGGACGAGGTGAGGACACCTGGGGACATGGGGACAAGCCAGACGCTGAATGGCAGGGATTGGAAGGGACCTCATAGTCAAAATGGCACCAGAATCACCTCAGGGTCAAAATGGCGCCAGAATCACCTCAGGGTCAAAATGGCGCCAGAATCACCTCAGGCTCAAAATGGCGCCAGAATCATCTCAGGGCTCAAAATGGCGCCAGAATCACCTCAGGGTCAAAATGGCGCCAGAATCACCTCAGGGCTCAAAATGGCGCCAGAATCACCTCAGGGTCAAAATGGCGCCAGAATCACCTCAGGCTCAAAATGGCGCCAGAATCATCTCAGGGATCAAAATGGCGGCCCCAGGGGCACCAAATTGGGGAGTTTTAGCCTCAATTTCATTATATACTGGAAGAAAAGGTACAAAAAGTGACTAATGTGGGCATTATCGATAAACAGAGTGACCCCCAAACTGCCTCAAAATGGCACCAGAATCACCTCAGGGTCAAAATGGCGGCCCCAGGGGCACCAAATTGGGGAGTTTTAGCCTCAATTTCATTATATAATGGAAGAAAACGTACAAAAAGTGACTAATGCGGGGATTATTGATAAACAGAGTGACCCCCAAACTGCCTCAAAATGGCGCCAGAATCACCTCAGGGTCAAAATGGCGCCAGAATCACCTCAGGGCTCAAAATGGCGCCAGAATCACCTCAGGGTCAAAATGGCGCCAGAATCACCTCAGGGTCAAAATGGCGCCAGAATCACCTCAGGGTCAAAATGGCGCCAGAATCGCCTCAGGGACAAAATGGCGCCAGAATCACCTCAGGGACAAAATGGCGCCAGAATCACCTCAGGGACAAAATAGTGGCTCCAGGGGCACCAAATTGGGGAGTTTTAGCCTCAATTTCATTATATAATGGAAGAAAATGTACAAAAAGTTACTAATGTGGGGATTATCGATAAACAAAGCGACCCCCAAACTGCCTCAAAATGGCGCCAGAATCACCTCAGGGTCAAAATGGCGGCCCCAGGGGCACCAAATTGGGGAGTTTTAGCCTCAATTTCATTATATAATGGAAGAAAATGTGCAAAAAGTGACTAATGCGGGGATTATTGATAAACAGAGTGACCCCCAAACTGCCTCAAAATGGCGGCGCCAGAATCACCTCAGGGTCAAAATGGCGCCAGAATCACCTCAGGGTCAAAATGGCGCCAGAATCACCTCAGGGTCAAAATGGCGCCAGAATCACCTCAGGGTCAAAATGGCGCCAGAATCGCCTCAGGGACAAAATGGCGCCAGAATCACCTCAGGGACAAAATGGCGCCAGAATCGCCTCAGGGACAAAATGGCGCCAGAATCACCTCAGGGCTCAAAATGGCGCCAGAATCACCTCAGGGACAAAATAGTGGCTCCAGGGGCACCAAATTGGGGAGTTTTAGCCTCAATTTCATTATATAATGGAAGAAAATGTGCAAAAAGTGACTAATGCGGGGATTATTGATAAACAGAGTGACCCCCAAACTGCCTCAAAATGGCGGCGCCAGAATCACCTCAGGGTCAAAATGGCGCCAGAATCACCTCAGGGCTCAAAATGGCGCCAGAATCACCTCAGGGTCAAAATGGCGCCAGAATCGCCTCAGGGTCAAAATGGCGCCAGAATCGCCTCAGGGTCAAAATGGCGCCAGAATCGCCTCAGGGACAAAATGGCGCCAGAATCGCCTCAGGGACAAAATGGCGCCAGAATCACCTCAGGGTCAAAATGGCGCCAGAATCACCTCAGGGACAAAATGGCGCCAGAATCGCCTCAGGGACAAAATGGCGCCAGAATCGCCTCAGGGACAAAATAGTGGCTCCAGGGGCACCAAATTGGGGAGTTTTAGCCTCAGTTTCCTTATATACTGGAAGAAAAGGTACAAAAAGTGACTAATGTGGGCATTATCGATAAACAGAGTGACCCCCAAACTGCCTCAAAATGGCGGCGCCAGAATCACCTCAGGGTCAAAATGGCGCCAGAATCACCTCAGGGTCAAAATGGCAGCCCCAGGGGCACCAAATTGGGGAGTTTTAGCCTCAATTTCATTATATAATGGAAGAAAATGTGCAAAAAGTGACTAATGCGGGGATTATTGATAAACAGAGTGACCCCCAAACTGCCTCAAAATGGCGGCGCCAGAATCACCTCAGGCTCAAAATGGCGCCAGAATCACCTCAGGGCTCAAAATGGCGCCAGAATCACCTCAGGGCTCAACATGGCGCCAGAATCACCTCAGAGAACAAAATGGCGCCAGAATCATCTCAGGGATCAAAATGGCGGCCCCAGGGGCACCAAATTGGGGAGTTTTAGCCTCAATTTTCTTATATACTGGAAGAAAATGTACAAAAAGTTACTAATGTGGGGATTATCGATAAACAAAGCGACCCCCAAACTGCCTCAAAATGGCGCCAGAATTACCTCAGGGTCAAAATGGCGCCAGAATCACCTCAGGGACAAAATAGTGGCTCCAGGGGCACCAAATTGGGGAGTTTTAGCCTCAATTTCATTATATAATGGAAGAAAATGTGTAAAAAGTGACTAATGCGGGGATTATTGATAAACAGAGTGACCCCCAAACTGCCTCAAAATGGAGCTAGAATCACCTCAGGGTCAAAATGGCGCCAGAATCACCTCAGGGTCAAAATGGCGCCAAATCACCTCAGGGACAAAATAGTGGCTCCAGGGGCACCAAATTGGGGAGTTTTAGGCTCAATTTTCTTATATACTGGAAGAAAATGTACAAAAAGTTACTAATGTGGGGATTATCGATAAACAGAGTGACCCCCAAACTGCCTCAAAATGGCGCCAGAATCACCTCAGGGTCAAAATGGCGGCCCCAGGGGCACCAAATTGGGGAGTTTTAGCCTCAATTTCATTATATAATGGAAGAAAACGTACAAAAAGTGACTAATGCGGGGATTATTGATAAACAGAGTGACCCCCAAACTGCCTCAAAATGGCGTCAGAATTACCTCAGGGTCAAAATGGCGCCAGAATCACCTCAGGGCTCAAAATGGCGCCAGAATCACCTCAGCGCTTCAAATGGCAGCCCCAGGGGCACCAATTTTGGGCTTTTTGGCCTCAATACAACCCTCTACACTTGTTTTATTCATTAAATTTCTCCCCGGTGTCCCTCCCTGCCCCCCCAGAGCCGAACCTACCTGGGCATGTCCACTCTTTGCGACCTGATCTTCAAGCGCCCATCACGGCAATTCCAATACCTGCACGTCCTGCTGGACCTCAGCTCCCACGAGAAGGAGAAGGTGCGTAGGTGACGCCGCCACCCTTGGGGACGCCAGTCCCCGTGTCCCCAACACGTCACTGTGTCCCCCGCCAGGTCCGCCATCAAGCCCTGCAGTTCATCAAGCGCATGTACGAGCGGGACCAGCTACGTGAGTACGTCGAGAAGTTCGCCTTCAACTATTTACAGCTCTTGGTTCATCCCAACCCGCCTTCGGTGCTTTTCGGGGCGGACAAGGACACGGGTGAGTTGTGGGGAGTGGGGGGGTGACACCCCAAGTTGTCCCCATGACGGTGACGCTTTGCGGCAGAGGTGGCGGCGCCGTGGACCGAGGAGACCATCAAGCAATGTCTGTACCTGTACCTGGCGCTGCTGCCGCTCAACCACAAGCTGATCCACGAGCTGGCGTCCGTGTACACCGAAGCCATCGCCGACATCAAACGCACCGTCCTGCGCGTCATCGAGCACCCGGTGAGCCCGGCGAGGGGACGCGAGGGGGGACGCGGCGGCGGGGGACGCGGTGACAATGGCGGCTGTACCGTAGATCCGCGGCATGGGGATGAACTCGCCCGAGCTGCTGCTGCTGGTGGAGAATTGTCCCAAAGGAGCCGAGACGCTGGTGACGCGGTGTCTGCACACCCTGACGGACAAAGGTAAGGGACGTGGGGACACGGGGGACACCGGGGTGGCCGGCGGTGACGTGTCACCCCGCTCCCGGTAGTGCCGCCCTCGCCCGAGCTGGTGAAGAGGGTCCGGGACCTTTATCACAAGCGGCTTCCAGACGTGAGGTTCCTCATCCCCGTCCTCAACGGGCTGGAGAAGGTGGGTGTCCCCTCCGCTGGTGTCCCCGTGTCCCCTCCCCGCGTGTGTCCCCAAATGGCGCTGAGCGCCGCTGTTTTGGGTGCAGAAAGAGGTGATTCAGGCGCTGCCCAAGCTCATCAAGCTCAACCCCATCGTGGTCAAGGAGGTTTTCAACCGGCTGCTGGGGACACAGCACGGTAGGGGACAGCGTGGGGACATGTGGCATCCTGAGGGGGGGACAGCGCTGGGGACAGTCCCATTGACCGCTGTGGGGACATCCTGGGTGTGACATGGCTGGGGACAGTCCCATTGACCGCTGTGGGGACATCCTGGGTGTGACATGGCTGGGGACATTCCCATTGACCACTGTGGGGACATCCTGGGTGTGACATCACTGGGGACATTCCCATTGACCGCTGTGGGGACATCCTGGGTGTGACATGGCTGGGGACAGTCCCCTTGACCGCTGTGGGGACATCTTGGGTGTGACATGGCTGGGGACATTCCCATTGACCACTGTGGGGACATCCTGGGTGGGACATCGCTGGGGACATTCCCATTGACCACTGTGGGGACATCCTGGGTGGGACATGGCTGGGGACAGTCCCATTGACCACTGTGGGGACATCTTGGGTGTGACATGGCTGGGGACATTCCCATTGACCACTGTGGGGACATCTTGGGTGTGACATCACTGGGGACATTCCCATTGACCACTGTGGGGACATCTTGGGTGTGACATCACTGGGGACAGTCCCATTGACCGCTGTGGGGACATCTTGGGTGTGACATGGCTGGGGACATTCCCATTGACCGCTGTGGGGACATCCTCGGTGTGACATGGCTGGGGACAGTCCCATTGACCACTGTGGGGACATCCTGGGTGTGACATCACTGGGGACAGTCCCATTGACCACTGTGGGGACATCCTGGGTGTGACATGGCTGGGGACAGTCCCATTGACCGCTGTGGGGACGTCTTGGGTGTGACATGGCTGGGGACAGTCCCCTTGACCGCTGTGGGGACGTCTTGGGTGTGACATGGCTGGGGACAGTCCCCTTGACCGCTGTGGGGACGTCTTGGGTGTGACATGGCTGGGGACAGTCCCCTTGACCACTGTGGGGACATCTTGGGTGTGACATGGCTGGGGACAGTCCCATTGACCACTGTGGGGACATCTTGGGTGTGACATGGCTGGGGACATTCCCATTGACCACTGTGGGGACGTCTTGGGTGTGACATGGCTGGGGACAGTCCCATTGACCACTGTGGGGACATCTTGGGTGGGACATCACTGGGGACATTCCCGTTGACCACTGTGGGGACATCTTGGGTGTGACATGGCTGGGGACAGTCCCATTGACCACTGTGGGGACATCTTGGGTGTGACATGGCTGGGGACAGTCCCATTGACCACTGTGGGGACATCTTGGGTGTGACATGGCTGGGGACAGTCCCATTGACCACTGTGGGGACATCCTGGGTGGGACATGGCTGGGGACAGTCCCATTGACCACTGTGGGGACATCTTGGGTGGGACATGGCTGGGGACAGTCCCATTGACCACTGTGGGGACATCTTGGGTGTGACATGGCTGGGGACAGTCCCATTGACCACTGTGGGGACATCTTGGGTGTGACATGGCTGGGGACATTCCCATTGACCACTGTGGGGACATCCTGGGTGTGACATCACTGGGGACAGTCCCATTGACCACTGTGGGGACATCTTGGGTGTGACATGGCTGGGGACATTCCCACTGACCACTGTGGGGACATCTTGGGTGTGACATGGCTGGGGACATTCCCATTGACCACTGTGGGGACATCTTGGGTGTGACATCGCTGGGGACAGTCCCATTGACCACTGTGGGGACATCCTGGGTGTGACATGGCTGGGGACAGTCCCCTTGACCACTGTGGGGACATCTTGGGTGTGACATGGCTGGGGACAGTCCCATTGACCACTGTGGGGACATCCTGGGTGGGACATGGCTGGGGACATTCCCATTGACCACTGTGGGGACATCTTGGGTGGGACATCACTGGGGACATTCCCGTTGACCACTGTGGGGACATCTTGGGTGTGACATGGCTGGGGACAGTCCCCTTGACCACTGTGGGGACATCTTGGGTGTGACATCACTGGGGACAGTCCCATTGACCACTGTGGGGACATCTTGGGTGTGACATGGCTGGGGACATTCCCACTGACCACTGTGGGGACATCTTGGGTGTGACATCACTGGGGACATTCCCATTGACCACTGTGGGGACATCCTGGGTGTGACATGGCTGGGGACATTCCCATTGACCACTGTGGGGACATCCTGGGTGTGACATCACTGGGGACATTCCCATTGACCACTGTGGGGACATCCTGGGTGTGACATCACTGGGGACATTCCCATTGACCACTGTGGGGACATCCTGGGTGGGACATGGCTGGGGACAGTCCCATTGACCGCTGTGGGGACATCTTGGGTGGGACATCACTGGGGACATTCCCGTTGACCACTGTGGGGACATCTTGGGTGTGACATGGCTGGGGACAGTCCCCTTGACCACTGTGGGGACATCTTGGGTGTGACATGGCTGGGGACAGTCCCATTGACCGCTGTGGGGACGTCTTGGGTGTGACATGGCTGGGGACAGTCCCATTGACCGCTGTGGGGACATCTTGGGTGGGACATCACTGGGGACAGTCCCATTGACCACTGTGGGGACATCCTGGGTGTGACATCACTGGGGACATTCCCATTGACCACTGTGGGGACATCTTGGGTGTGACATCACTGGGGACATTCCCATTGACCACTGTGGGGACATCCTGGGTGTGACATCACTGGGGACATTCCCATTGACCACTGTGGGGACATCCTGGGTGTGACATCACTGGGGACATTCCCATTGACCACAATGTGGACACGGGGCCATCCTGTGGTGTACCACGGTCCATGTCACCTCCTGCGAGGTGTCTTCAAGTCCCCCCAGGGCCACCCGTCTGTCCCCAATGCCACCACGTCCCCATGTCCCCTCAGGTGACGGCTCCTCGGCCGTGTCCCCGCTGAGCCCGGGCGAGCTGCTGGTCGCGCTGCACAACATCGACTCCTCCAAGTGCGACATGAAATCCATCATCAAAGGTGGGTGACGAGGTGACAATGGGGGACACCCCGAGCCACCCCGGGGGCGGCGGCGCCAACGGGGGGGTGACAACGCTGTCCCCGCAGCCACCAACTTGTGCTTCGCCGAGCGCAACGTGTACACGTCGGAGGTGCTGGCCGTGGTGCTGCAGCAGCTCATGGAGCTCAGCCCGCTCCCCGTGCTGCTCATGCGCACCGTCATCCAGGCGCTGGCCATGTACCCGCGCCTCGGCGGCTTCGTCACCAACATCCTGCAGCGCCTCATCATGAAACAGGTCTGTCTGGCTGTCCGTCTGGCTGTCCTGATGTCTGGCTGCCCCTCGGGGGTCCCTTGGGTTTGGGTTTGGTGGCTCTGGGAGGTCCCAGACCCACATCTGGGTGGCTTCATCACCAACATCCTGCAGCACCTCATCATGAAACACGTCCGTTTGTCTGTCCGTCCCTTTGTCTGGCTGTCCATTGGGACGTCTGTCTGTCCTTCAGGGGGCTGGCTGTCCAGATGTCTGGCTGCCCCTCGGGGGTCCCTTGGGTTTGGGTTTGGTGGCTCTGGGAGGTCCCAGACCCACATCTGGGTGGCTTCATCACCAACATCTTGTAGCACCTCATCATGAAACACATCCGTTTGTCTGTCCGTCCCTTTGTCTGGCTGTCCATTGGGACGTCTGTCTGTCCTTCAGGGGGCTGGCTGTCCAGATGTTTGACTGCCCCTCGGGGGTCCCTTGGGTTTGGGTTTGGTGGCTCTGGGAGGTCCCAGACCCACATCTGGGTGGCTTCATCACCAACATCTTGTAGCACCTCATCATGAAACACGTCCGTTTGTCTGTCCATCCCTTTGTCTGGCTGTCCATCTCTATGTCTGTCACTCCGTCGGGATGTCTGTCTGTCCCCCAGGGGGTTGGGTGTCCCTTGGGTTTGGGTTTGGTGGCTCTGGGGGGGTCTCAGACCTCATGGTACCCACATCTGGGTGGCTTCATCACCAACATCTTGTAGCACCTCATCATGAAACACGTCCGTTTGTCTGTCCGTCCCTTTGTCTGGCTGTCCATTGGGACGTCTGTCTGTCCTTCAGGGGGCTGGCTGTCCAGATGTCTGGCTGCCCCTCGGGGGTCCCTTGGGTTTGGGTTTGATGGCTCTGGGAGGTCCCAGACCCACATCTGGGTGGCTTCATCACCAACATCTTGTAGCACCTCATCATGAAACACGTCCGTTTGTCTGTCCATCCCTTTGTCTGGCTGTCCATCTCTATGTCTGTCACTCCGTCAGGATGTCTGTCTGTCCCCCAGGGGGTTGGGCGTCCCTTGGGTTTGGGTTTGGTGGCTCTGGGGGGGTCTCAGACCTCATGGTACCCACATCTGGGTGGCTTCATCACCAACATCTTGTAGCACCTCATTATGAAACACGTCCGTTTGTCTGTCCATCTCTATGTCTGTCACTCCGTCGGGATGTCTGTCTGTCCCTCAGGGGGTTGGTGTCCCTTGGGTTTGGGTTTGGTGGCTCTAGGGGGGTCCCAGACCCTCATGTTACCCACATCTGGGTGGCTTTGTCACCAACATCCTGCAGCACCTCATGAAACAGGTCTGTCTGTCTGTCCATCCATCCAGATGTCTCTCTGGCCATCTGTCTGTCCCCGGGGGGTCTGGCTGTCCCTGTGTCTGTCTCTCTGCCCCCATGTCCATCTGTCTGACCCCCCCGTGCCCCCCCATGTCTGGAAGTACCCCAAGGTGTGGGGGGGCTCCATCACATGCTGTCCCTTGGGTGGGGGTGTCTGTCCCCATGGCTGTCCCTGTGTCGGTCTGTCTGTCCCCGGGGGGTCTGGCTGTCCCTGTGTCCATCTCTCTGCCCCCATGTCCATCTGTCTGACCCCCCCGTGCCCCCCCAGGTCTGGAAGTACCCCAAGGTGTGGGGGGGCTCCATCACATGCTGTCCCTTGTGGGGGGTGTCTGTCCCCATAGCTGTCCCTGTGTCTGTCTGTCTTTCCCAGGGGGGTCTGGCTGTCCCTGTGTCCATCTCTCTGCCCCCATGTCCATCTGTCTGACCCCCCCCGTGCCCCCCCCATGTCTGGAAGTACCCCAAGGTGTGGGGGGGCTCCACCAAGTGCTGTCCCTTTAGGGGGGTGTCTGTCTGTCTGTCTGTCCCCAGGGGGGTCTGGCTGTCCCTGTGTCCGTCTCTCTGCCCCCATGTCCATCTGTCTGACCCCCCCGCGCCCCCCCAGGTCTGGAAGTACCCCAAGGTGTGGGAAGGCTTCATCAAGTGCTGCCAGCGCACCAAACCCCAGTCGTTCCCGGTGGTCCTGCAGTTGCCCCCCCCCCCAACTCGCCGCCGTGTTCGACAAGTGCCCGGAGCTGCGCGAGCCGCTTCTCAACCACGTCCGCGCCCTCACCCCCCACCAGGTGACCCCCCCAAATCAACCCCAGCTTGGGGGGGGGTGGATATGGCACCCCCAGACCCCCCCCAATGCTGAGGGTGTTTGTCCCCCCCCCCACAGCAAGCGCACATCCCGCTGTCCACCATGGCCATCCTGGAGGCCACCGCGCGCCACGAGCCCAGCGCCCGCGAGGGCCCCCCCGCGGAGGTACAGGGGGGTTTGGGGGGGGTCACTGTGTCCCCAATGTCCCCCTGTGTCCCCAGTGTCCCCCCATGTCCCCAGTGTCCACCCCAGGGGGTTTTGGGGGGGGTCACCATGTCCCCAGTGTCCACCCCAGGAGGTTTTGGGGGGGGTCACCATGTCCCCAGTGTGAACCCGAGTGGCTTTTGGGGGGGGGTCACCATGTCCCCAATGTCCCCCCATGTCCCCAGTGTCCACCCCAGGGGGTTTTGGGGGGGGTCACCATGTCCCCAGTGTCCACCCCAGGGGGTTTTGGGGGGGGGTCACCATGTCCCCAGTGTGAACCCGAGTGGCTTTTGGGGGGGGGGTCACCATGTCCCCAGTGTCCCCCCATGTCCCCAGTGTCCACCCTGGGGGTTTTGGGGGGGGTCACCATGTCCCCAATGTCCCCCCATGTCCCCAGTGTCCACCCCAGGGGCTTTTGGGGGGGGTCACCATGTCCCCAATGTCCCCCCATGTCCCCAGTGTCCACCCCAGGGGTTTTGGGGGGGTCACCATGTCCCCAATGTCCCCCCATGTCCCCAGTGTCCACCCCAGTGGCTTTTGGGGGGGGTCACCGTGTCCCCAATGTCCCCCAATGTCCCCCCATGTCCCCAGTGTCCACCCCAGTGGCTTTTGGGGGGGGTCACCATGTCCCCAATGTCCCCCAATGTCCCCCCATGTCCCCAGTGTCCACCCCAGTGGCTTTTGGGGGGGGTCACCATGTCCCCAATGTCCCCCTATGTCCCCAGTGTCCACCCCGGGGGTTTTGGGGGGGGTCACCATGTCCCCAGTGTCCCCCCATGTCCCAGTGTCCACCCCGGGGGTTTTGGTGGGGGTCACCATGTCTCCAGTGTCCCCCCATGTCTCCAATGTATATCCCAGGTGTTTTGGGGGGGGGTCACCATGTCCCCAATGTCCCCCAATGTCCCCCCATGTCCCCAGTGTCCACCCCAGTGGCTTTTGGGGGGGTCACCATGTCCCCAATGTCCCCCAATGTCCCCAGTGTCCACCCCAGTGGCTTTTGGGGGGGGTCACCATGTCCCCAATGTCCCCCAATGTCCCCCCATGTCCCCAGTGTCCACCCCAGTGGCTTTTGGGGGGGGTCACCATGTCCCCAATGTCCCCCAATGTCCCCCCATGTCCCCAGTGTCCACCCCAGTGGCTTTTGGGGGGGGTCACCATGTCCCCAATGTCCCCCAATGTCCCCAGTGTCCACCCTAGTGGCTTTTGTGGGGGGTCACCATGTCCCCAGTGTCCCCCCATGTCCCCAGTGTCCACCCCAGTGGCTTTTGGGGGGGGTCACCATGTCCCCAATGTCCCCCCGTGTCCCCCCAACCCCACATCCCCAGTGCCCCCCCCATGTCCCCAATGCCCCCCCATGTCCGTCCCCGCCCTCACCCCCCCTGTACCCCCAGGAGAAGCCCCCGAAGCGGCCGAGCGAGGAGGAGGCCAAGGGGAAGGGGGGGACACCCCCAGTTCCGGGGGGCGGTCCCAGCGCTGCCCCCCCCACTTCTGAGGCGCCCCCAGACCTCGAGCCCCCCCCCATCTTCATCAGCGTCCCCGAGGATGAGGAGAGTTCGGGGGGGGCCGGGTCCCCCCCAGACACCACCCTGGACCCCCCCACTGCCCCCCCAAAGGTATGAACCCCTCCTTGTGCCCCCTTTTTTGGGGGGGGGAGGCATTTCTAACCCCCCCCCCCCACTTTCCATCTCCAGGACCCCCCCACCAGCACCGAGCCCCCCGCAGCAGGGCCCCCCCCGGCCGACGCAGCCCCCAGCAGCCCCCCCTCCTCAGAGCCGCCCCCCCCCGGCACCCAAAGCCCCGAGGTGCCCCCGGTGGGGGTCCCCGATGCCCCCCCGGGGCCGGCGGACGGTTGAGGGGGGATGGTGGGTGCCCCCCCCACACCCCAGGGTGCTGGGGGGGGCAAAGGGGGGGTTGGTGGGTGCCCCCCCCCCGGGGTGCTATGGTCAATAAAGGTGTTGGAGCAGCGCTGGGGCTGTGGCTGCTTTGGGGGGGTCGCCCCCCAGTGCGGTGGGGGGGGTGGGGTTCCCTGCAGGGGGCGTGGCCTCGGGGATGGGGGCGTGGCCAGGGCCTCGAGGGGGTGGAGCGGGAGCTCGGCCACAATTGCTGGGGGCGTGGTTTCAGTGGGGCGTGGCCTCGAGGGGTGTTGCTGAGGGGGCGTTGCCTCAAGGGGGCGTTGTCTAGGGGGCGTGGCTTTCGAGGGGGTTGATGTTGAGGGGGCGTGTCTTCCAGGGGGCGTGGCTTCGGTGGGTATTGTCGGGGGGGCGTGGCCTAAAGGGGGTGTTCCCGTGGGGGGCGTGGCCGAAGGGGGTGTTCCCGAGGGGGGCGTGGCCTGAAGGGGGTGCGGCCTCAAGGGGGCGATGCCGAGGGGGCGTGGCTTCAATTGCCGTGGCTTCAAGGGTGTGGCTGCAACGGGGCGTGGTCTCAAGTGGGTGCTGCCGAGGGGCGTGGTCTCAAGGGGGTGGTGCCGGGGCGTGGCATCAAGGGGCGTGGCCTCATATTGCCTATAGCCGACGGGGCGTGGCCTCACATTGGGTATCACCGAGTGGGCGTGGGCTCATATTGGGTATCACCGAGGGGGCGTGGCCACGCGTGACTCAGCGCGTTGCCATGGCAGCAGCGGCGGCCGTTGTGTCGCTTCCGGCGGGCGGTCACGCCCTTCCGGCGGGAAGATGGCGGCGGCGGCGGCCCCGGGACCGGCCGAGGGTCCCGCGTCGCTCCCGGTGCAGCCGCTGGAGCTCAAGAGCCAATTCCGCACCCGCGAAGGTTCCTACCGGCTGCTGGGCCCCGAGCCCCGGCCCCGCGCCGGCCCCGCCGCCGCCCCCGGGCCCTCCCCACCCGCCGCCGGCCCGGGCTCCGCCGCCGCCGCCGCCCCGGGCCCGGCCGCGCTGCCGCCGGTTCGCTTGTCCATGGTGCGCTTGGCGCTGCCGCCCGCCGAGGAACCGGGGAGCCCGGCTGAGCGGAGCCGCGTCTGCTTCAACCTGGGCCGGGAGCTTTATTTCTACGGAGGGGCCGGTTCTGGAGCCCGCGGGAACCGGCGGGTAACGGGGGAAGCGGGGGGGGGGGCGGGGCCAAGGGGGGGCGGGGCCAAGGGGGGCGGGGCCTATGGGGGGCGGGGCCGGGTGGGTGACAGGGACAGCGGGGCTTGTAACGGTGACAGCGGAGCCCCAAGATCTGTCACTGATGGGGACGGTGACACTGGGGACAGTGGTGGTGACAGTGGGGACGGGGGTGGTGACACAGAGCCCCCAGGATCTGTCACTAATGGGGACAATGGTGACACTGGGGACAGTAATGGTGACCCCAAAATCTGTCACTAATGGAGACAATGGTGGCAATGGGGACAGGGACAGTGACCCAGGAGCTTATGGGGACAATGGTGACACTGGGGACATTAACAGTGACCCCAGAGCCCCCAGGAGCTCATGGGGACAATAGTGATGGTGACGCTGGGGACAGTGACCCAGGAGCTCATGGGGACAATGGTGATGGTGACACTGGGATCAGGGGCAGTGGTGACACTGGGGACAGTAACGGTGACCCCAGGATCTGTCACTAATGGGGACAATGGTGACACTGGGGACATTAACAGTGACCCCAGAGCCCCCAGGATCTGTCACTGATGGGGACAATGGTGACACTGGGGACAGGGACAGTGACCCCAGAGCCCCCAGGATCTGTCATTAATGGGGACGATGGTGACACTGGGGACATTAACAGTGACCCCAGAGCCCCCAGGATCTGTCACTAATGGGGATGATGGTGACACTGGGGACATTAACAGTGACCCCAGAGCCCTCAGGAGCTCATGGGGACAATCGTGACAGTGACACTGGGGACAGGGATAGTGACCCAGGAGCTTATGGGGACAATGGTGACACGGGGGACATTAACAGTGACCCCAGAGCCCCCAGGATCTGTCACTAATGGGGACAATGGTGACACTGGGGACATTAACAGTGACCCCAGAGCCCCCAGGATCTGTCACTGATGGGGACAATGGTGACACTGGGGACAGGGACAACGACCCAGGAGCTTATGGGGACAATGGGGACACTGGGGACAGGGATGGTGACCCCAGAGCCCCCAGCATCTGTCATTAATGGGGACAATGGTGACACTGGGGACAGGGACAGTGACCCAGGAGCTTATGGGGACAATGGTGGCACTGGGGACAGGGACAGTGACCCCAGAGCCCCCAGGAGCTCATGGGGACAATGGTGACAGTGACACTGGGGACAGGGACAGTGACCCAGGAGCCCATGGGGACAATGGTGACACTGGGGACATTAACAGTGACCCCAGAGCCCCCAGGATCTGTCACTGATGGGGACAATGGTGACACTGGGGACAGTAACAGTGACCCCAGAGCCCCCAGGATCTGTCACTGATGGGGACAATGGTGACACTGGGGACAGGGACAGTGACCCCAGAGCCCCCAGGATCTGTCATTAATGGGGACGATGGTGACACTGGGGACATTAACAGTGACCCCAGAGCCCCCAGGATCTGTCACTAATGGGGATGATGGTGACACTGGGGACATTAACAGTGACCCCAGAGCCCTCAGGAGCTCATGGGGACAATCGTGACAGTGACACTGGGGACAGGGATAGTGACCCAGGAGCTTATGGGGACAATGGTGACACGGGGGACATTAACAGTGACCCCAGAGCCCCCAGGATCTGTCACTAACGGGGACGATGGTGACACTGGGGACAGGGACAGTGACCCCAGAGCCCCCAGGATCTGTCACTGATGGGGACAATGGTGACACTGGGGACAGGGACAGTGACCCCAGAGCCCCCAGGATCTGTCATTAATGGGGACGATGGTGACACTGGGGACATTAACAGTGACCCCAGAGCCCCCAGGATCTGTCACTAACAGGGATGATGGTGACACTGGGGACAGGGACAGTGACCCCAGAGCCCCCAGGATCTGTCACTAATGGGGATGATGGTGACACTGGGGACAGGGACAGGGACAGTGACCCCAGAGCCCCCAGGATCTGTCACTAATGGGGACGATGGTGACACTGGGGACAGTAACAGTGACCCCAGAGCCCCCAGGATCTGTCACTAATGGGGATGACGGTGACACTGGGGACATCAATGGCGACCCCCAGCATCTCCCGTGTGTGTTTGCGTCCCCCCGTGGTGACACCCCCGTGTCCCCGCAGTCCCTGGACCTTCACAAACCCATCGACAAGCGCATCTACAAGGGGACGCAGCCCACCTGCCATGACTTCAACCAGTTCTCCGCCGGCGCCGCCACCATCCCGCTGCTCGTCGGCTTCTCCGCCGGCCAGGTGCAGCGCCTCGACCTCGTCAGGAAGGACGCCAGCAAGCTCTTCAACGAGGAGGTTTGTGTCCAAAAGTCCCAATATGTTCAATATATTCATCAATTATTAGGATGAGGGATCAATCAGTTTCGTGACGGCACCAAAAAGGGAGGAGTGGGTGGGTTTGGTGGCGCCATTTTGGGCCCTGAGGTGATTTGGCGCCATTTTGTCCCTGAGGTGATTCTGGCGCCATTTTGACCCCTGAGGTGATTTTTGATCCATTTTTGAGCCCTGAGGTGATTTTTGTTCCATTTTTGAGCCCTGAGGTGATTTTTGTTCCATTTTTGAACCCTGAGGTGACTCTGGTGTTGCCACTTTAAACCCTGAGGTGATTCTGGCGCCATTTTGTCCCTGAGGTGATTCTGGCGCCATTTTGACCCCTGAGGTGATTTTTGTTCCATTTTTGAGCCCTGAGGTGATTTTTGTTCCATTTTTGAACCCTGAGGTGACTCTGGTGTTGCCACTTTGACCCTGAGGTGACTCTGGTGTTGCCATTTTGAGCCCTGAGGTGATTCTGGTGTTGCCACTTTGACCCTGAGGTGATTCTGGCACCATTTTGAGCCCTGAGATGATTTTTGTTCCATTTTTGAGCCCTGAGGTGATTTTTGTTCCATTTTTTGAGCCCTAAAGTGATTCTGGTGTTGCCACTTTAACCCTGAGGTGATTCTGGCGCCATTTTGACCCTGAGGTGATTCTGGCGCCATTTTGACCCTGAGGTGATTCTGGCGCCATTTTGACCCCTGAGGTGATTTTTGTTCCATTTTTGAGCCCTGAGGTGATTTTTGTTCCATTTTTGAACCCTGAGGTGACTCTGGTGTTGCCATTTTGAGCCCTGAGGTGATTCTGGTGTTGCCAGTTTGTCCTTGAGGTGATTCTGGCGCCATTTTGGACCCTGAGGTGATTCTGGCGCCGCCATTTTGAGACAGTTTGGGGGTCGTTCTGTTTATTGATAATTCCCACATTAGTCACTTTTTGTAGATTTGCTTCCATTATATAATTAAAGCAAGGCTAAAACTCCCCAATTTGGTGCCCCTGGAGCCCCCATTTTGGGCCCTGAGGTGACTCTGGCGCCATTTTGGGCCCTGAGGTGATTCTGGCGCCATTTTGACCCTGTGGTGATTTTGAGGAATTCGTGGCCCCAAATGCCTCTTTTTTTGGCTTTTTCCCCTGGGTGACACCCCCGGGGCTGCTGATCTGAGTCCCCAAACGCAGTCGGGGGACCCGATCCGTCCTCCATTTCCCCCCCAAAACTCCCCTTTTCTCCCCCTTATCTCCCCTTCCCCCCTCCCCCCCCTTTTCTCCCCCCTCCCCCCATTCCCCCCCCCACTTCCCGCCCCCACTTCCCCCCCTCCCCCCCCTCTCCCCCTTTCCCCCCATCCTCCCCCTCCCCCCTCCTCCTCCCCCATTTTTGCCCCCCCACCACTTTTGCCCCACTCCCCCTCTTTCCCCCCTCTTTCCCCCCTCTTTCCCCCCCTCTTTCCCCCCTCTTTCCCCCCTCTTTCCCCCCTCTTTCTCCCCCCTCTTTCCCCCCTCTTTCCCCCCCCTCTCTTCCCCCCCTCTCTTTCCCCCCTTCTCCCCTTCCCCCCCTTCCCCCCTCCCCTTCCCTCCCCCCTCCCCTCCTCTCCTGCCTCTCCCCCACTCCCACCCCCTCCCCCACCCTCTCCCCCCACCCTCCCCCCCCCCCTCCCCCCCCCCTCCCCCACTCTCTCCCCCCTGCCCCCTGCTCCCCCCACCTCTCCCCCCTCCCCCTTTCCTCCCTCCCCCCTCTCCCCCCAATCTCTCCCCCCCTCCCCCCCATCTCTCCCCCCCTCCCCCCCACCTCTCCCCCCCAACCCCACTTCCCCCCCCTTATCCCCACATCTCCCCCCCAACCCCATTCCCCCCCCTTATCCCCACATCCCCCCCCAACCCTACAACCCCCCCAACCCCATTTCCCCCCCTTAACCCCACATCCCCCCCCAACCCCATTTTCCCCCCCCCTTTCCCCCACCCCATTTCCCCCCCCAACCCCATTTCCCCCCCTTAACACCACATCCCCCCCAACCCCATTTTCCCCCCCTTAACCCCACATCCCCCCCCAACCCCATTTCCCCCCCCCCTTTCCCCCACCCCCATTCCCCCCCCAACCCCCATTTCCCCCCCCTTAAACCCCACATCCCCCCCAACCCCATTTCCCCCCCTTAACCCCACATCCCCCCCAACCCCATTTCCCCCCCTTAACCCCACATCCCCCCCCAACCCCCATTTCCCCCCCTTAACCCCACATCCCCCCCAACCCCATTTCCCCCCCTTAACCCCACATCCCCCCCAACCCCATTTCCCCCCCTTAACCCCACATCCCCTCCAACCCCATTTCCCCCCCCCTCAACCCCACATCCCCCCCCAACCCCATTTCCCCCCCCTTAACCCCACATCCCCCCCAACCCCATTCCCCCCCCCATAACCCCACATTCCCCCCCAACTCCATTTCCCCCCCTTAACCCCACATCCCCCCCCAACCCCATTTCCCCCCCTTATCCCCACATCCCCCCCCAACCCCATTTCCCCCCCTTAACCCCACATCCCCCCCAACCCCATTCCCCCCCCCATAACCCCACATTCCCCCCCAACTCCATTTCCCCCCCTTAACCCCACATCCCCCCCAACCCCATTTCCCCCCCTTATCCCCACATCCCCCCCCCAACCCCATTTCCCCCCCTTAACCCCACATCCCCCCCCAACCCCATTCCCCCCCTTAACCCCACATCCCCCCAACCCCATTTCCCCCCCTTAACCCCACATCCCCCCCAACCCCATTTCCCCCCCCCTTATCCCCCACATCCCCCCCCAACCCCATTTCCCCCCCTTAACCCCACATCCCCCCCCAACCCCATTCCCCCCCTTAACCCACATCCCCCCCAACCCATTCCCCCCCCCATAACCCCACATCCCCCCCAACCCCATTCCCCCCCCCATAACCCCACATCCCCCCCAACCCCCATTTCCCCCCCTCAACCCCACATATCCCCCCCCAACCCCATTTCCCCCCCCCCTTTCCCCACACCCCATCCCCCCCCAACCCCATTTCCCCCCCTTAACCCCACATCCCCCCCCAACCCCATTTCCCCCCTCAACCCCACATATCCCCCCCAAC
>JAVLUU010001037.1:42500-53895 GCA_032206185.1 Columba guinea | reverse complement strand
TATAGAGACCTACAGAGACCCACAGCGACCTATAGAGACCTATGGAGACCCACAGAGACCTATAGAGACCCATAGAGACCTATAGATACCCACAGAGACCCACAGCGACCTATAGAGACCCACAGAGACCTATAGAGACCCACAGAGACCCACAGCGAGCTATAGAGACCTATAGAGACCCAGAGAGACCTATAGAGACCCATAGCGTCCCACAGAGACCTATAGAGACCCATAGTGACTCACAGAGACCCACAGCTACCTATAGAGACCCACAGCGACCTATAGAGACCTATGGAGACCCACAGAGACCTATAGAGACCCAGAGAGACCTATAGAGCCCCACAGAGTCTCATAGAGCCCCACAAAGATCCACAAGACCCATAGAGCCCTATAGAGACCCACAGCGACCTATAGAGACCCAGAGAGATCCACAGAGCCCCCATGGCAGCCCCACAGTGACCTATAGAGCCCCATAGGGACCCCTGAGACCCACAGCAACCTCCAGAGCTCCATGGAGCCCTATAGAGACCCACAGTGACCTATAGAGACCCATAGAGACCCACAGTGACCTCCAGAGTTCCATGGAGCCCTATAGAGACCCACAGTGACCTATAGAGACCCACAGAGACCTATAGAGCCCCACAGAGCCCCAGAGAAACCCATAGCAACCCATAGGGACCCATGAGACCCACAGCGACCTCCAGAGCTCCATAGAGCCCTATAGAGACCCACAGCAACCCCTGAGACCCACAGAGGCCAATGGCAGCCCCATAGAGACCCCGCAGAGCCCCATAGGGACCCACAGAGCCCCATGGCAGCCCCATAGAGACCCCACAGAGCCCCATAGGGACCCACAGAGCCCCACGGCAGCCTCATTGAGACTCATGGAGCCCCATAGGGACCCCCAAGACCCATAGAGACCCACAGAGACTCCTGAGACCCATAGGGCTCCATAGAGACCCCTGAGACCCACAGAGCCCCACAGCAGCCCCATAGGGACCCCCCTGTGACCCACATAGAGGCCCCAGAGCCCCATAGGGCTCCATAGAGACCCCTGAGACCCACGGCAGCCCCACGGAGCCCCACAGGGACCCACAGCAGCACCCAGCCCCCCGTCCTGCCCCATAGCGCAGTGGGGCAGAGAGGGTGTGGGGGGGGTGTCACATGACCGGTCCTCGCACGCCCCTCGTGCCCCACACGCGTGTGCAAAGGGGGAGGGGCCCGGAACTCATCTTGGTGGCGTGTGGGGACACGGGGACCCCGTGCGAGGGACACGGGGCACAAACCACTTGTGCAAGGGACACGGGGCCACCCGCACCTTGCACAAGAGACCTGGGGCCACGTCGCCCTCGTGCAAGGGACCTGGGGACACAAAGTCCTCGTGCAAGGGATACAGGGTCACAAACTGCTTGTGCAAGGGACCTGAGGACATAAAATCCTTGTGCAAGGGACCTGGGGTCACAAACTGCTTGTGCAAGGGACACGGGGCCACCCGCACCTTGCACAAGAGACCTGGGGCCACGTCGCCCTCGTGCAAGGGACCCTGAGCACACAAAATCCTCGTGCAAGGGACCTGGGGTCACAAACTGCTTGTGCAAGGGACCCTGAGCACACAAAATCCTTGTGCAAGGGACCTGGGGTCACCTGCACCTTGCACAAGAGATTTTGGGTCACGTCGCCCTCGTGCAAGGGACCTGGGGTCACAAACTGCTTGTGTAAGGGCCCTGGGGTCACAAAGTCCTCGTGCAAGGGCCACAGGGTCACAAACTGCTTGTGCAAGGGACACGGGGCCACCTGCACCTTGCACAAGAGACTCAGGGCCACATCACCCTCGTGCAAGGGACCTGAGGACATAAAATCCTTGTGCAAGGGACCTGGGGCCACCTGCACCTTGCACAAGAGATTTTGGGCCACGTCGCCCTCGTGCAAGGGACCTGGGGACACAAACTGCTTGTGCAAGGGACACGGGTCACAAACCCCTCGTGTGAGGGACCTGAGCACAGAAACCGCTTGTGCGAGGCCCCAGGGTCACGATCCCCTCGTGCAAGGGTCCTGGGGTCACAATCCCCTTGTGCAAGGGACGTGAACTCCTTGTGCGAGGGACCTGGAGACACGATCCCCTCGTGCAAGAGACACGATCCCCTCGTGCGAGGGACCTGAGCACAGAAACTGCTTGTGCAAGGGTCCGGGGTCACGATCCCCTCGTGCAAGGGACGTGAACTCCTGGTGCGAGGCCCCAGGGTCACGACCCTTGGTGCGAGGGACGTGAACTCCTTGTGCAAGGCCCCGGGGTCATGACCCCTGGTGCAAGGCCCCGGGGTCACCATCCCCTCGTGCAAGGGCCCGGGGTCACGACCCCTCGTGCAAGGCCCTGGGGTCACGACCCCTGGTGCGAGGGACGTGAACTCCTGGTGCAAGGCCCCGGGGTCACGACCCCCTCGTGCAAGGCCCCGGGGTCACGACCCCTGGTGCGAGGGACGTGAACTCCTCGTGCGAGGGCCCAAGGTCACGATCCCTCGTGCAAGGGCCCCGGGGTCACGATCCCCTCGTGCAAGGCCCCGGGGTCACGACCCCTGGTGCGAGGGACGTGAACTCCTCGTGCAAGGGCCCCGGGGTCACGATCCCCTGGTGCAAGGGACATGAACTCCTTGTGCAAGGCCCTGGGGTCACCATTCCCTCGTGTAAGGGCCCAGGGTCACCATCCCTGGTGCAAGGGACATGAACTCCTTGTGCAAGGGCCCAGGGTCACCATTCCCTCGTGCAAGGGACATGAACTCCTTGTGCAAGGGCCCAGGGTCACCATCCCCTCGTGCAAGGGACATGAACTCCTTGTGCAAGGCCCTGGGGTCACCATTCCCTCGTGCAAGGGCCCAGGGTCACCATCCCTGGTGCAAGGGCCTCAGGGTCACCATTCCCTCGTGCAAGGCCCTGGGGTCACAACCCCTGGTGCAAGGGACATGAACTCCTTGTGCAAGGGCCCGGGGTCACCATTCCCTCGTGCAAGGGCCCAGGGTCACCATCCCCTGGTGCAAGGGCCCCAGGGTCACCATTCCCTCGTGCAAGGGCCCCGGGTCACCATCCCTGGTGCGAGGCCCCGGGTCACCATCCCTGGTGCGAGGCCCCGGGGTCACGACCCCCGGCGCGGCGCGCACCTCACGCTGGTGGCAGGCGGGGCCGCGGTGCGCCGTCATGCTGCAGTCGCAGGCGAAGCCGTCCCACTGCTGCAGGCACACGCCCTGGTTGGCGCACGAGTCCGCGCTGCACGTCGTGCTGGGGCCTGCGGGCGGCGGCACCGCCGTCACCCCCCGTGCGCCCCCGCGTGCCCCCGTGTGCCCTCGTGTGCTTCCGTGTGCCCCCGCGTGCCCCCGTGTGCCCCCGTGTGCCCCCGTGCGCCCCCGCGTGCCCTCGTGTGCCCTCGTGTGCCCCGTGTGCCCCCGTGTGCCCTCGTGTGCCCCCGTGTGCCCTCGTGTGCCCCCGTGCGCCCCCGCGTGCCCCCGTGTGCCCTCGTGTGCCCCCGTGTGCCCTCCTGCACCCCCGTGCGCCCCCGTGCGCCCCCATGTGCCCCCGTGTGCCCTCATGCGCCCCCGTGTGCCCCCGTGCATCCCCATGAGCCCTTGTGCATCCCCGTGTGCCCCGTGTGCCCTCCTGCGCCCCCGTGTGCCCCTGTGCACCCCCGTGTGCCCCCGTGTGTCCCCGTGTGCCCCCATGCATCCCCGTGCACCCTCCGTGCACCCCCATGTGCCCCCGTGCACCCCCGTGCGCCCTCGTGTGCCCTCATGCATCCCCATGTGCCCTCGTGCACCCCTGTGTGCCCCCGTGCACCCCCGTGCGCCCCCGTGCACCCCCGTGTGCCCCCGTGCGCCCCCATGCATCCCCATGTGCCCCCGTGTGCCCCCGTGCGCCCCCATGCATCCCCATGTGCCCCCGTGTGCCCCCGTGCACCCCTGTGTGCCCTCCTGCACCCCCGTGTGCCCTCGTGTGCCCTCGTGCATCCCCATGAGCCCTTGTGCATCCCCGTGCGCCCTCCGTGCACCCCCATGTGCCCCCGTGTGCCCCCGTGCACCCTCGTGTGCCCCCGTGTGCCTCCATGTGCCCTCTTGCACCCCTGTGTGCCCCCATGCACCCCCGTGCGCCCCCGTGTGCCCCCGTGTGCCCCCGTGCATCCCCATGAGCCCTCGTGCATCCCCGTGTGCCCCCGTGTGCCCTCGTGCGCCCCCGTGTGCCCCCATGAGCCCTCATGCATCCCTGTGTGCCCTCGTGTGCCTCCATGCACCCTCATGTGCCCCCATGCACCCTCGTGCACCCCCATGTGCCCTCGTGCACCCCTGTGTGCCCCCGTGCACCCATGTGTGCCCCCATGCATCCCCGTGCGTCCCCGTGCGCCCTCGTGCACCCCCATGTGTCCTCGTGCACCCCCGTGTGCCCCTGTGCACCCATGTGTGCCCCCGTGCATCCCCGTGCGTCCCCGTGTGCCCTCGTGCACCCCCATGTGTCCTTGTGCATCCCCATGTGCCCTCGTGTGCCCCCGTGTGCCCCCATGCGCCCCCGTGTGCCCTCGTGCATCCTTGTGCACACCCTGCACTCCCATGTGCCCTTGTGAGCCCTCGTGAACCCTTGTGCGCCCCCGTGCACCATGTGCCCTCGTGAACCCTCGTGTGCCCTCGTGCATCCTCGTGCACCCCCCTGCGCCCCCTTGCACTCTTGTGCACCCTCGTGCACCCTCGTGCATCCTCGTGCACCCCCCTGCGCCCCCTTGCACCCTCGTGCACCCCCCTGCGCCCCCTTGCACTCTTGTGCACCCTTGAGCAGCCCCAGCACCCTCGTGCACCCTCGTGCACCCCTGCCCGCTCTTGTGCGCTCTTGTGCACCTTCCTGCACACTCGTGCATCCTTGCACACCCTTGTGCATCCCCCTGCACACTCGTGCATCCTTGTGCACATTCCTGCACCTTCGCAGCCCCTCTGGATGTGCCCCCCTGAACCCCCATGTGCCCCCACTGCCCCCATGTCCCCATGTCCCCATGTCCCCATGTCCCCATGTCCCCATGTCTCACTGTCACAGCCCCTGCAGATGTGCCCCCCACTCCGCAGTGCGTCCCCATGTCCCCATTGCCCCCCATATCCCCCCATGTCCCCCCATGTCCTCATGTCCCCCCGTGTCCCCATGTCCCCATTGCCCCCCATATCCCCCATGTCCCCCCATGTCCTCATGTCCCCCTGTGTCCCCATGTCCCCATGTGCCCCCATGTCCCCCATGTCCCCATGTCCCCCTGTGTCCCCATGTCCGCATGTCCCCCCATATCCCCCATGTCCCCCATGTCCTCATGTCCCCCTGTGTCCCCATGTCCCCATGTCCCCCATGTCCCCATGTCCCCCTGTGTCCCCATGTCCGCATGTCCCCCCATATCCCCCATGTCCCCCATGTCCCCCTGTGTCCCCATTGCCCTCCATTCCTCCCATTGCCCCCATTGCCCCCATGTCCCCATATCCCCCCATGTCCCCCATGTGCCCCCATGTCTCACCGTCGCAGCCCCTGCGGACGTGCCCCCCCCTCTGCAGTGCGTCCCCATATCCCCATGTCCCCCCATTGCCCCCATATCCCCCCATGTCCCCATATCCCCCCATGTCCCCATGTGCCCCTGCCCCCCCATGTCCCCATATCCCCCCATGTCCCCCCATGTCTCACCGTCGCAGCCCCTGCGGACGTGCCCCCCCCCTCCGCAGCGCGTCCCCATTGCCCCCATTGCCCCCATATCCCTCCATGTCCCCAGATCCCCCCATGTCCCCATGTGCCCCTGTCCCCCCATGTCCCCATATCCCCCCATGTCCCCATATCCCCCCATGTCCCCCCATGTCTCACCGTCGCAGCCCCTGCGGACGTGCCCCCCCCTCCGCAGCGCGTCCCCCAGCAGGTCCGGCAGCCGCCCGTTCAGGTCCAGAGACGCCAAACAGCCCTGGAACCCCCCCCGGGACGCCACGAGCCGCGGGAGGCGGGGCAGCAGCGCCGGGGACACGCCCCCCACGAACAGCTCCCCTGGGGGGGACACGGGACATTGGGGACCCCCCCGGGACCCCCCGGGACACCCCCCCCCCCCACCGAACAGCCCCCCTGGGGGGGACATGGGGACATTGGGGACCCCCCCGGGACCCCCCGGGACACCCCCCGCCACGAACAGCTCCCCTGGGGGGGATATGGGGACATTGGGGACCCCCCCGGGACCCCCCGGGACACCCCCCCCCCACAAACAGCCGAACAGCTCCCCTGTGGGGGGACATGGGGACATTGGGGACACCCCCGGGACATTGGGGACACCCTTGGGTGACCCACTACCCCATCACCCCCACCCATGGGTGCCCCCCCTGGCCGTGCTGGGTGACCCGTTACCCCCATTGGCTCATTACCCCGTTACCCCCCATTACCCCATCACCCCCACCCATGGGTGCCCCCCCTGTGTGTGCTGGGTGACCCGTTACCCCATTACCCCCATTGGCTCATTGTCCCCGTTACCCCCGTTACCCCCATTGGCTCATTACCCTGTTACCCCCATTACCCCATCACCCCCACCCATGGGTGCCCCCCCTGTGTGTGCTGGGTGACCCGTTACCCCCGTTACCCCCATTGGCTCATTGTCCCTGTTACCCCCGTTACCCCCATTACCCCCGTTACCCCTGTTACCCCCATTGGCTCATTACCCCCATTACCCCCGTTACCCCTGTTACCCCCATTGGCTCATTACCCCCATTACCCCCGTTACCCCTGTTACCCCCATTGGCTCATTGTCCCCGTTACCCCCATTACCCCCATTGGCTCATTACCCCCGTTACCCCTGTTACCCCCATTACCCCCGTTACCCCCATTGGCTCATAGCCCCGTTACCCCCATTACCCCCATTACCCCCATTACCCCTATTGGCTCATTACCCCCATTACCTCCGTTACCCCTGTTACCCCCATTACCCCCGTTACCCCTGTTACCCCTATTGGCTCATTACCCCCATTACCCCCATTACCCCCATTGGCTCATTACCCCCGTTATCCCCATTACCCCCATTACCCCCGTTACCCCCATTACCCGTTCCCCCCACCCGTGGGCGCTCACCCTTGAGGTCGAGGGCGCGCCCCCCCTGCGCGTGCTGGGTGACGGGGCGCCCGTCCACGCGCAGCCCGTGCAGGGCGCCCCCCTCCCGCGCCACCGACACCTCGTGCCAGCGCCCGTCGTGCAGCGGCTGCTCCGAGTTCCCCTTCATCAGCGACGGCCCGTCGCCCAGGTCGAACACGTAGTGGATGTACCTGCGAGGGGCGGGGCTTCAGGCGGGGGGCGGGGCTTGGGGGCGGGGTCTGAGCCAAAGGGGGCGGGGCATGAGCGGAGGGGGCGGGGGCTGAGCCAGGGAAAGATACCCCAGGTCGAACACGTAGTGGATGTACCTGTGAGGGGCGGGGCTTCAGGCGGGGGGGCGGGGCTTGAGGGGGCGGGGTCTGAGCCAAAGGGGGCGGGGCATGAGTGGAGGGGGCGGGGGCTGAGCCAGGGAAAGATACCCCAGGTGGAACACACAGTGGATGGACCTGCAAGGGGCGGGGCTTCAGGCGGGGGGGGGGGCTGGGGGGGGCGAGGTCTGCGCCAAAAGGGGCGGGGCATGAGCGGAGGGGGCGGGGGCTCAGCCACAGAAAAATACCCCAGGTCGAACAGGTAGTGGATGGATCTGGAAGGGGCGGGGCTTGCGCTGGGGGGCGGGGCTTCAGGCGGGAGGGCGGGGCATGAGACAAAGGGGGCGGGGCTTGAGCCGAGGGGGCGGGGGCTGAGCCACGGAAAAATGCCCCAGGTCAAACAGGTAGTGGATGGACCTGCAAGGGGCGGGGTTTGAGGTGAGGGGCGGGGCTTGAGCCAAAGGGGGCGGTGTCTGAGCCGCGAGGGCGGGGCTTGAGCCGAGGGGGCGCGGCCTGGGCCGGGGGGGCGGGTCCTCAAAGGAAGTTCCCCGGACCCCCAGGTGCTCCCCAAGGTCCCCAGGACCCCCCTGGTGTCCCCAAGGTGCTATGAGGTTCAGGAGGTCCCTGGGACCCCCAGGTGCTCCCCAAGGTGCTATGAGGTTCAGGAGGTCTCCAGGACCCCCCTGGTGTCCCCAACGTCCCCAGGACCCGCCTGGTGTCCCCAACGTCCCCAGGACCCCCTGGTGTCCCCAACGTCCCCAGCTCCCCCCACTGTGCCCCCCAGCTCCCCCCTCACCCCTTGACGAGCTCGACCACCAGGAAGTGGGTCCCGTCGCCGCCGCTGAACAGGATGAGGTCCCCAGGACCCCCCTGGTGTCCCCAACGTCCCCAGGACCCCCCTGGTGTCCCCAAGGTGCTATGAGGTTCAGGAGGTCCCCAGGACCCCCTGGTGTCCCCAACGTCCCCAGGACCCCCCTGGTGTCCCCAGGGTGCTATGAGGTTCAGGAGGTCTCCAGGACCCCCCTGGTGTCCCCAACGTCCCCAGGACCCCCCTGGTGTCCCCAAGGTGCTATGAGGTTCAGGAGGTCTCCAGGACCCCCATGGTGTCCCCAACATCCCCAGGACCCCCCTGGTGTCCCCAATGTCCCCAGGACCCCATGGATGCTCCCCAAGGTCCTATGAGGTTCAGGAGGTCCCTGGGACCCCCAGGTGCTCCCCAAGGTCCCCAGGACCCCCCTGGTGTCCCCAATGTCCCCAGGACCCCATGGATGCTCCCCAAGGTCCTATGAGGTTCAGGAGGTCCCTGGGACCCCCAGGTGCTCCCCAAGGTGCTATGAGGTTCAGGAGGTCTCCAGGACCCCCTGGTGTCCCCAACGTCCCCAGGACCCCCTGGTGTCCCCAACGTCCCCAGCTCCCCCCACTGTGCCCCCCAGCTCCCCCCTCACCCCTTGACGAGCTCGACCACCAGGAAGTGGGTCCCGTCGCCGCCGCTGAACAGGATGAGGTCCCCAGGACCCCCCTGGTGTCCCCAATGTCCCCAGGACCCCCCTGGTGTCCCCAAGGTGCTATGAGGTTCAGGAGGTCTCCAGGACCCCACTGGTGTCCCCAATGTCCCCAGGACCCCATGGATGCTCCCCAAGGTCCTATGAGGTTCAGGAGGTCCCTGGGACCCCCAGGTGCTCCCCAACGTTCCCAGCTCCCCCCACTGTGCCCCCCAGCTCCCCCCTCACCCCTTGACGAGCTCGACCACCAGGAAGTGGGTCCCGTCGCCGCCGCTGAACAGGATGAGGCCGTCGGGCGCCGTGGTCTTGAACTGGAAGAAGAGGTGCATGGAGGCGCGGGCCTGCAGCGTGGGCAGCGCCACGAAGGCGCCGCGGCCGCCGAACGCCACTGGCGCGGCGCCCAGCACGGCGCGGCGGCCGAAGCGCGCGCTCAGCCGGCAGGCGCCGCGGCCCAGCTCGCCGTCGCGGCACAGGTCCAGGTACGGGCGCCCGTTGAACAGCAGCGAGCTCAGGTGGCCCAGGAAGGGCGAGGAGGGGCCGCCGGGGGGCCAGCGCCGCTCCGACAGCCGGCCCGTCTCCAGCGCCGCCAGCTCCAGCACCGGCCGCGCGAACGACAGCTGCCCTGCAACGACAGGGGACAGGGACCTATGGACCCTGCGTAGCATCCCAATGGACCCATAGACCTTCAACAGAATCCCTATGGACCCACAGACCTTCAACAGCATCCCTATGGACCCATCATGGACCTATAGACCTTCAACAGCATCCCCATGGACCCATCATGGACCCATAGACCTTCAACAGATTCCCTATGGACCCATTGACCTTCAACAACATCCCCATGGACCCATCATGGACCTATAGACCTTCAACTGCAGGAACGACAGCTGCCCTGCAACGACAGGGGACAGGGACCTATGGACCCTGCGTAGCATCCCTATGGACCCATAGACCTTCAACAGCATCCCTATGGACCCATAGACCTTCAACAGCATCCCCATGGACGCATAGACCTCCAACAGAATCCCTATGGACCCATAGACCTTCAACAGAATCCCTATGGACCCATAGACCTTCAACAGCATCCCCATGGACCTATAGACCTTCAACTGCAGGAACGACAGCTGCCCTGCAACGACAGGGGACAGGGACCTATGGATCCTCCGTAGCATCCCTATGGACCCACAGACCTTCAACAGAATCCCTATGGACCCATAGACCTTCAACAGCATCCCTATGGACCTACAGACCTTCAACAACATCCCCATGGACCCATCATGGACCTATAGACCTTCAACTGCAGGAACAACAACTGCCCTGCAAGAACAGGGGACAAGGACCTATAGACCCTCCATAGCATCCCTATGGATCCACAGACCTTCAACAACATCCCTATGGACCTATAGACCTTCAACTGCAGGAACAACAACTGCCCTGCAAGAACAGGGGACAAGGACCTATAGACCCTCCACAGCATCCCTATGGATCCATAGACCTTCAACAGCATCCCTATGGACCTATAGACCTTCAACTGCAGGAACGACAGCTGCCCTGCAACGACAGGGGACAGGGACCTATGGACCCTGCGTAGCATCCCTATGGACCCACAGACCTTCAACAGCATCCCCATGGACCCACAGACCTTCAACAGCATCCCTATGGACCCATAGACCTTCAACAGCATCCCTATGGACCCACAGACCTTCAACAGAATCCCTATGGACCCACAGACCTTCAACAGAATCCCTATGGACCCATAGACCTTCAACAGCATCCCTATGGACCTATAGACCTTCAACAGCATCCCTATGGACCCATAGACCTTCAACAGAATCCCTATGGACCCATTGACCTTCAACTGCAGGAACGACAGCTGCCCTGCAACGACAGGGGACAGGGACCTATGGACCCTCCGTAGCATCCCCAAGGACCCATAGACCTCCAACAGCATCCCCAAGGACCCATCATGGACCTATAGACCTTCAACAGCATCCCTATGGACCCATAGACCTTTAACAACATCCCTATGGACCTATAGACCTTCAACAGCATCCCTATGGACCCATAGACCTTCAACAGCATCCCTATGGACCCACAGACCTTCAACAGCATCCCTATGGACCCACAGACCTTCAACAGCATCCCTATGGACCCATAGACCTTCAACAGCATCCCTATGGACCCATAGACCTTCAACAGCATCCCTATGGACCCATAGACCTTCAACAGAATCCCTATGGACCCATAGACCTTCAACAGCATCCCTATGGACCTATAGACCTTCAACAGCATCCCTATGGACCCATAGACCTTCAACAGCATCCCTATGGACCCATCATGGACCTATAGACCTTTAACTGCAGGAACGACAGCTGCCCTGCAACGACAGGGGACAGGGACCTATGGACCCTCCGTAGCATCCCCACGGACTTATAGATCCTCCATAGCATCCCTATGGACCCATAGACC
>JAVLUU010001037.1:0-37500 GCA_032206185.1 Columba guinea | reverse complement strand
CGCCCCGGGATGGGGGGGGGAGGGGTGGCCGGGGGGATGGGAATGGACTGGGATGGGACTGGGGGGGAATGGGATGGGACTGGGATGGGGATGGACTGGAATGGACTGGGATGGACTGGGATGGGATTGGGATGGGATTGGGATGGGACTGGGATGGACTGGGATGGGACTGGGATGGGGATGGACTGGAATGGACTGGGATGGACTGGGATGGGATTGGGATGGGATTGGGATGGGACTGGGATGGGATTGGGATGGGACTGGGATGGACTGGGAGAGACTGGGATGGAACTGGGGGTGAATGGGATGGGACTGGGATGGACTGGGATGGACTGGGATGGGATTGGGATGGGGATGGACTGGGATGGACATGGACTGGGATGGACTGGGATGGGAACTGGGATGGGAACTGGGATGGACTGGGATGGGATTGGGATGGGGATGGACTGGGATGGACTGGGAGGGACTGGGAGGGACTGGAATGGACTGGGAATGGACTGGGAGGGACTGGGAGGGACTGGAATGGACTGGGAATGGACTGGGAGGGACTGGGAGGGACTGGAATGGACTGGGAATGGACTGGGAGGGACTGGGAGGGACTGGGATGGAACTGGGATGGGAACTGGGGGGTTTTGGGGCTCCTGGGGTGGTTTTGGGGGTTCTGGGGTTGGTTTTGGGGCTCTGGGGGTGTATTTGGGTCCTCACCGAGGTGCAGGGTGAGGCGCAGGCAGTTCTGGGGGTTCCTGGGGTGGGTTTCTGGGGTTTCTGGGGTGGTTTTGGGGTTCCCGGGCTGTATTTGGGGGTTCGGGGTGTATTTGGGTCCTCACCGAGGTGCAGGGTGAGGCACAGACAGTTCTGGGGGTTCCTGGGGTCGGTTTCTGGGGTTTCTGGGGTGGTTTTCAGGGTTCCCGGGCTGTATTTTGGGGCTCTGGGGGTGTATTTGGGGGCTCTGGGGTGTATTTGGGGTCCTCACCGAGGTGCACGGTGAGGCGCAGGCAGTTTTGGGGGTTCCTGGGGTCGGTTTCTGGGGTGGTTTTTGGGGTTCAGGGGCTGTATTTGGGGGTTCCCGGGCTGTATTTGGGGGCTGGGGGGGGGGGGCATTTTGTGTTTCTGGGGCTGTATTTGGGGGCTCGGGGCTGTATTTGGGGGTTCCCGGTGTATTTGGGGTCCTCACCGAGGTGCAGGGTGAGGCGCAGGTAGTTTTGGGGGTTGCTGGGGTGGGTTTCTGGGGTGGTTTTTGTGTTTCTGGGGCTGTATTTTAGGGCTCTGGGGGTGTATCTGGGGGTTCTGGGGGTGTATTTGGGGGTTCAGGGGCTGTATTTTGTGTTTCTGGGGCTGTATTTGGGGCTCAGGGCTGTATTTGGGGGTTCGGGGGGGTATTTGGGGTCCTCACCGAGGTGCAGGGTGAGGCGCAGACAGTTCTGGGGGTTCCTGGGGTGGGTTTCTGGGGTTTCTGGGGTGGTTTTGGGGTTCCCGGGCTGTATTTGGGGGTTCGGGGGGGTATTAGGGTCCTCACCGAGGTGCAGGGTGAGACACAGACAGTTCTGGGGGTTCCTGGGGTCGGTTTCTGGGGTTTCTGGGATGGTTTTCGGGGTTCCTGGGCTGTATTTTGGGGCTCTGGGGGTGTATTTGGGGGCTCGGGGGGTGTATTTTGTGTTTCTGGGGCTGTATTTGGGGGCTCTGGGGGTGTATTTGGGGGCTCTGGGGGTGTATTTGGGGCTCAGGGCTGTATTTGGGGGTTCCCGGTGTATTTGGGGTCCTCACCGAGGTGCAGGGTGAGGCGCAGACAGTTCTGGGGGTTCCTGGGGTGGGTTTCTGGGGTGGTTTTGGGGTTCCCGGGCTGTATTTGGGGGTTCCCGGTGTATTTGGGGGTTCGGGGGGTATTGGGGTCCTCACCGAGGTGCAGGGTGAGGCGCAGACAGTTCTGGGGGTTCCTGGGGTGGGTTTCTGGGGTGGTTTTGGGGTTCCCGGGCTGTATTTGGGGGTTCGGGGGGGTATTGGGGTCCTCACCGAGGTGCAGGGTGAGGCACAGACAGTTCTGGGGGTTCCTGGGGTCGGTTTCTGGGGTGGTTTCGGGGTTCCCGGGCTGTATTTGGGGGTTCCCGGGCTGTATTTGGGGGCTCGGGGGGTATTGGGGTCCTCACCGAGGTGCAGGGTGAGGCGCAGGCGGCCCCGGTCCAGCTCCAGGCGCAGCGTGTCGGCGGAGCGCGGCGCGGCCGTGGCGAGCAGGAGCCCGAAGGCCCGGGGGGACGCGAATCGCAGCGACACCGCCTCGGCCTCGGAGCGCCGGGGGGACAGCGACACCCGCAGGAACGCCGCGCCGTCCAGGCTCAGCACCGCCGCCTCTGCGGGGGACACCGGAAATGGGCTGGGGGACGGGAATGGGGGGGACACCGGGAATGGGGGGACACCCGCGGTAGCGCCGCGCCGTCCAGGCTCAGCACCGCCGCCTCTGGGGGGGACACCGGGAATGGGGGGGGACAGCAACGGGGGGACACCGGGAATGGGGGGGACGGGAATAGGGGGGACACCCGCAGGAACGCCGCGCCGTCCAGGCTCAGCACCGCCGCCTCTGCGGGGGACACCGGAAATGGGCTGGGGGACGGGAACGGGGGGGACACCGCGAATGGGGGGACACCCGCGGTAGCGCCGCGCCGTCCAGGCTCAGCACCGCCGCCTCTGGGGGGGGGGACACCGGAAATGGGGGGGACAGCAACGGGGGGACACCGGGAATGGGCTGGGGGACGGGAATGGGGGGACACCGGAAATGGGCTGGGGGACGGGAATGGGGGGGGACACCGGGAATGGGGGGAACGGGAATGGGGGGACACCGGGAATGGGGTGACACCCGCGGGAACGCCGCGCCGTCCAGGCTCAGCACCGCCGCCTCTGCGGGGGACACCGGAAATGGGCTGGGGGACGGGAATGGGGGACACCGGAAATGGGCTGGGGGACGGGAATGGGGGGGACACCCGGGAATGGGCTGGGGGGACGGGAATGGGGGGGACACCCGGGAATGGGCTGGGGGGACGGGAATGGGGGGACACCCGGGAATGGGCTGGGGGACGGGAATGGGGGGACACCCGGGAATGGGGGGTGGGGGACCCAGACATGGGGTTGGGGCAACTTGGAATGGGGCTGAGGGACCCGGAAGGGGGGGCGGGGGCAGCAAAAAGATCTCCCCCCAACAGGGGACCCAGGAGTTCGGGGGGGACCCAGGAGTTGGGGGCGGGACCCAGGAGTTGGGGGCGGGTCCCAAGAGCTGGGGGGGCGGGGGCCCAGGAACTGGGGGGCGGGGCCCAGGAGTTGGGGGGCAGGGCCCAGGAGTTGGGGGCGGGGCCCAGGAGTCGGGGGCGGGGCCCAGGAGTTCGGGGGCGGGGCCCAGGCATTCGGGGGTGGGGCCCAGGAGTTGGGGCTGGACCCAGGAGTTGGGGGCGGGGCCCAGGAGTTGGGGGCGGGACCCAGGAGTTCAGGGGCAGGGCCCAGGAGCTGGGGGCGGGGCCCAGGCTTTTGGGGGTGGGGCCCAGGCTTTTGGGGGTGGAGCCCAGGCGTTGGGGGGCGGGGCCCAGCAGTTGGGGGGCAGGGCCCAGGAGTTGGGGGGCAGGGCCCAGGAGTTCAGGGGCGGGACCCAGGCATTCGGGGGTGGGGCCCAGGAGTTGGGGGCGGGCCCCAGGAGTTGGGGCGGGACCCAGGAGCTGGGGGCGGGGCCCAGGAGCTGGGGGGCGGGGCCCAGGAGCTGGGGGGCGGGGCCCAGGAGCTGGGGGGCGGGACCCAGGCATTCGGGGGTGGGGCCCAGGAGTTGGGGCGGGACCCAGGAGTTGGGGGCGGGGCCCAGGAGTTGGGGCGGGGCCCAGCAGTTGGGGGGCAGGGCCCAGGAGTTGGGGGCGGGACCCAGGAGTTCAGGGGCGGGACCCAGGCATTCGGGGGTGGGGCCCAGGAGTTGGGGGCGGGCCCCAGGAGTTGGGGCGGGACCCAGGAGCTGGGGGCGGGGCCCAGGAGCCGGGGGGCGGGGCCCAGGAGCCGGGGGCACCCCGAGGGCCGCGGGGGTCCCGGGCCACCCACCGGTCTCGCAGCGCGGCCCCAGGAAGCCGGTGGCCGAGCAGTCGCAGACGAAGCGGTTCCAGCCCTCGCGGCAGAGCCCCCCGTTCCGGCAGGGGGCGCTGGCGCACAGGCGGGCGGGCTCCCGGGTGCAGGACGCGGCCACGCCCGGCGCCGCCTGCGCCGCCGCCAGCGCCCGCACGTCGCGGCTGCGCCCGTCCACGAAGAGCGCGCGCACGCAGCCCACGAAGCCCCAGCGGAGCGACCCCGTCCAGAGCTCGGGGGGCAGCGGGGGGGGCGGCTGCGGCACCGGGGCCCCCCCGGGACCCCCCGGCACCGGGGCCCCCCCGGGGTCCCCCCCGGCAGCGGGGTCGTCATCCGGCTCCCGGCCCGGGGGGAGACCCCCCAGGTACAGCCAGGAGTCCAGGTCCAGGATTTCGCTGTCGCCGCTGGCCAGGAACGGCGTGGAGCGGCTGTTGACGGACACCGAGCCTGCGGGACACGGGGGGACGTGGGACACGGGGACATGGGGGCACTGGGGGACATTTGGGACATTGGGGGACATGGGGGACATGGGGGCATTGGGGACATGGGGGACATTGGGACATGGGGACATGGGGGACATTGGGGGACAGGGGGGGACACGGGGGCATTGGGGACATGGGGGACATTGGGGACATGGGACATTGGGACATGGGGACATAGGGGACATGGGGGACATAGGGGACATGGGGGACATTGGGGACATGGGGGACAGGGGGGACATGGGGGCATTGGGGGACATTGGGGACATGGGGGCATTGGGGGACATGGGGGACATGGGGGACATAGGGACATTGGGGACATGGGGGCATTGGGGGACATGGGGGACATTGGGGGACATGGGGGACATTGGGGACATGGGGGACATTGGGGACATTGGGGACATGGGGGCATTGGGGACATCGGGGACATGGGGGGACAGGGGACATTGGGGACATGGGGGACATCGGGGACATGGGGGGGACATCGGGGACATGGGGGGACATTGGGACATCGGGACATTGGGGGCCAGAGTCACTTGGGATCACGCGGGGACATGGGGGGGGGTCAGGGTCTGTGGGGTCATGAGGGGTCACGAGGGGTCAGGGACGTGCAGGGACACGGGGGGGGTCAGGGTCATATGGGGACACACGGGGACATGGGGGGGGCCAGGGTCACTTGGGATCACGCGGGGACACGGGGGGGGTCGGGGTCACGTGAGGTCATGAGGGGTCAGGGGTGTGCAGGGACACATGGGGTCACGGCGCGGGGGGGGGGGTCAGCTGTGTGTGGGGTCCCATGGGGACAAGCGGGGGTCCCATGGGGTCACCCCCCCCTCACCTCTCCGCCCGTCCCTCTGCACATCCACGTGGCACCACTCGCCGTCCGTCACCTTGCGCGCCGTGGCCTTGACCTTGACCCCCCCGGCCCCCATGTCCAGCAGCAGGTACAGGTGGCCGTCCAGCAGCTCCAGCGCCAGGTAGGGGGGGCGGGGCCCGCGCCCCCCCCCGAACAGCAGCAGCCCGTCGGGCTCGGTGGTGCGGAACTCCAGGGACACGGAGCCGGCGCGCGCGGCGCCCCAGCCCGGCAGCGCCAGCACCGCGGGGGGGGTGGCGAAGGTGACGGGCTCGGGGGGGGGCCACGGGCTCGCAGCGGAAGCGCAGGTCCCCGTGCAGCGTCACCCGCGCGTCCCCCGCCTGCGCCAGCCGCGACAGCTCCAGCTTGAAGTCGTTGTTCTTGTAGATCACCTGCGGGGACCATGGGGGGGACCATGGGGGGGCACCGGGGCGCTGGGTGTCCTGACCCGTGTCCCCATCCAGCCCCTGTCCCCGTGTCCCCATCCAGCCAATGTCCCCATGTCCCCATCCAGCCAATGTCCCCAAGAACCTCGTGTCCCCATGTCCCCATCCAGCCAATGTCCCCAAGAACCTCGTGTCCCCATGTCCCCATCCGGCCCCTGTCCCTGTGTCCATATCTGACTCCTGTCCCCATGTCCCCATCTGGCCCATGTCCCCATGTCCCCATCCAGCCAATGTCCCCAAGAACCTCGTGTCCCTGTGTCCCCATCCAGCCAATGTCCCCAAGAACCTCGTGTCCCTGTGTCCCCATCCAGCACCTGTCCCCATGTCCCCATCCAGCCAATGTCCCCAAGAACCCTGTGTCCCTGTGTCCCCATCCAGCCAATGTCCCCGTGTCCCCATCCAGCCAATGTCCCCGTGTCCCCATCCAGCCAACGTCCCCAAGAACCTCGTGTCCCCGTGTCCCCATCCAGCCAATGTCACCGTGTCCCCATCCAGCCCCTGTCCCCGTGTCCCCATCCAGCCAATGTCCCCAAGAACCTCGTGTCCCCATGTCCCCATCCGGCCCCTGTCCCTGTGTCCATATCTGACTCCTGTCCCCATGTCCCCATCTGGCCCATGTCCCCATGTCCCCATCCAGCCAATGTCCCCAAGAACCTCGTGTCCCTGTGTCCCCATCCAGCCAATGTCCCCAAGAACCTCGTGTCCCTGTGTCCCCATCCAGCACCTGTCCCCATGTCCCCATCCAGCCAATGTCCCCAAGAACCCTGTGTCCCTGTGTCCCCATCCAGCCAATGTCCCCGTGTCCCCATCCAGCCAATGTCCCCATGTCCCCATCCAGCCAACGTCCCCAAGAACCTCGTGTCCCCATGTCCCCATCCAGCCCCTGTCCCTGTGTCCATATCTGACTCCTGTCCCCATGTCCCCATCTGGCCCATGTCCCCATGTCCCTATCTGACTCCTGTCCCTGTGTCCCCATGCAGCCCCTGTCCCCATGTCCCCCTGTGTCCCCTCATGTCCCCACATCCCCATGTCCCCACATCCCCGTGTCCCCATGTCCCCCTCTGTCCCCTCATGTCCCCCATGTCCCTGTGCCCCCCAGTGCTCCATGTCCCCCCCATGTCCCCATGTCACCCCATGTCCCCCATGTCCCCATGTCCCCCCATGTCCCCCCATGTCCCCATTTCCCCCATGTCCCCCCATGTCCCCCATGTCCCCCCATGTCCCCCCATGTCCCCATTTCCCCCCATGTCCCCATGTCCCCCCATGTCCCCCCATGTCACCCCATGTCCCCATTTCCCCCCATGTCCCCATTTCCCCCATGTCCCCATGTCCCTGTGTCCCCCCATGTCCCCCCATGTCCCCATGTCCCCCATGTCCCCGTGTCCCCCATGTCCCCATGTCCCCCCATGTCCCCATGTGTCCCCGTGTCCCCCCATGTCCCCCCATGTCCCCCCATGTCCCCCATGTCCCCATTTCCCCCCAGTCCCCATTTCCCCCCATGTCCCCATTTCCCCCCATGTCCCCATGTCCCTGTGTCCCCCCATGTCCCCCCATGTCACCCCATGTCCCCATTTCCCCCCATGTCCCCATTTCCCCCATGTCCCCATGTCCCTGTGTCCCCCCATGTCCCCCCATGTCACCCCATGTCCCCATTTCCCCCCATGTCCCCCATGTCCCCCCATGTCCCCCCATGTCCCCCCATGTCCCCATGTCCCTGTGTCCCCCCATGTCCCCATGTCCCCCCATGTCACCCCATGTCCCCGTGTCCCCCCATGTCCCCCATGTCCCCCCATGTCCCCATTTCCCCCATGTCCCCCCCATGTCCCCATGTCCCCCCATGTCCCCGTGTCCCCCATGTCCCCATGTCCCCCCATGTCCCCCCATGTCCCCCCATGTCCCCATGTCCCCCCGTCTCCCCGTGTCCCCCCATGTCCCCCCATGTCCCCGTGTCCCCCCCGCGCTCACGTCCTTGAGGCAGCCCATGAAGTTGCTGCTGACGGGGGAGCCGGGCAGGTCGGCCGTGTTGGGCGACCCCCCCCACGTAGAAGAAGTCGTCGGAGCCCAGCATGGTGAAATCCTCCTGCGTGTAGCCCGTGGTGGTCAGGATCCCGTCCACCGAGATCGTCACCTGCGGCACCTCCGCGTCACCGGGGGGCACCCCAAACTGGGGGGGGCACCCCAAATGGGGGGGGAATGGGGGGAGCCCAATGCGGGGGGAGCCCAATAGGGGGGATGGAGCCCAGAGGGGGAATAGGGGGAGGGACCACAAGTGGGGGGAATAGAGGGAGAGACCACAAATGGGGGGAGATGAGGGGGGACCACAAATGGGGGGATAGGGGGAGGGACCACAAATGGGGGGAGATGGGGGGGGACCACAAATGGGGGGAGATGGGGGGGACCACAAATGGGGGGGGGGACACCCCAAATGGGGGGGGGGAATGGGGGGAGCCCAATAGGGGGGATGGAGCCCAGAGGGGGAATAGGGGGAGGTACCACAAGTGGGGGGAACAGAGGGAGAGACCACAAATGGGGGGAGATGAGGGGGGGACCACAAATGGGGGGAGATGGGGGGGGACCACAAATGGGGGGGGACCACAAATCGGGGGGATAGGGGGAGAGACCACAAATGGGGGGAGATGGGGGGGACCACAAATGGGGGGGATAGGGGAAGAGACCACAAATGGGGGGATAGGGGGAGAGACCACAAATGGGGGGAGATGGGGGGGGGACCACAAATGGGGGCATAGGGGGAGAGACCACAAATGGGGGGATAGGGGGAGAGACCACAAATGGGGGGGGGGACCACAAATGGGGGGATAGGGGGAGAGACCACAAATGGGGGGAGATGAGGGGGGACCACAAATGGGGGGATAGGGGGAGGGACCACAAATGGGGGGAGATGGGGGGGGGACCACAAATGGGGGGAGATGGGGGGGGACCACAAATGGGGGGATAGGGGGAGAGACCACAAATGGGGGGAGATGAGGGGGGACCACAAATGGGGGGATAGGGGGAGGGACCACAAATGGGGGGGATAGGGGGAGAGACCACAAATGGGGGGGACAGGGGGGGAACACAAATGGGAGGGGAACCACAAATGGGGGGAATAGGGGGAGGGACCACAAATGGATGGGGGAGACAGAGCACAAATGGGGGGAATAGGGGGGGACACCACAAACGGGGGGGTCCACAAATGGGGAGAGATGGGGGGGGACCACAAATGGGGGGGGAACCACAAATGAGGGGGGAACCACAAATGAGGGGGGAATAGGGGGAGGGACCACAAATGAGGCGGGGGGGGGGGGATATAAATAGAGGGAGGGACCACAAATGGATGGGGGGGGCAGAGCACAAATTGGGGGGAATAGGAGGAGGGACCACAAATGGGGGGGGCACCCGAAATGGGGGGGGGCACCCCAAATGGGGGGGGTAATGGGGGGGAGCCCAATGCGGGGGGAGCCCAATAAGGGGGGACCACAATAAGGGGGGACCACGGGGGGGATGGAGCCCAAATGGGGGGGAATAGGGGGAGGGACCACAAATGAGGGGGGACAAATAGAGGGAGGGACCACAAATGGGGGGGGGTCCACAAGTGGGGGGGGGGACAACAAATGGGGGGGGGCAACGGAGGGGGAGCCCGAATGGGGGGATGGAGCCCAGATAGGGGGACCACAAAAAGGGGGGGAATAGGGGGAGGGACCACAAAGGGGGGGGGACGACAAATGGGTGGGGGGTGGTGGGGTGGGGATGGGGGGGGGATGGGGGACAGTGGGGGGGGTGGAAGGGACATAAAGGGGGTGCTGGGGACAATGGGGGGACACGGGGGCAATGCCGCGGGGGGGTTGGTGGCCTCGGGGGGGTCGGGGGGTCCCCAGGGCGCCTTTGGCCACAGACACGGAACCCCAGGTCGGGGACCCAGGCGTCCGGGCGCTCCCCCCACCACCAGGGGGACCCAGGCGTCCGGGTACCCCCTGAACCCCCCCCCACACCCACCTACCTGCTACCCCCGCGAGGGGACCCAGGCGTCCGGGAGGCTCCGCCCCTTCCTCGGGGGGGCGGGGACCCAGGCGTCCGAGCGCAGCTGAGCCCCATTCGCGGCTAATTAGTGCTCATTAGCGGCAGCTGCTAATGAGGGTCACGCGGACCCACCCCGTGCTGACACCTGGGGAGGGGCGGGGCCCGGACGCCTGGGTCCTCTCCTGCCCCACCCACGCCTCCCATTGCCTCCCAAGGGGACCCAGGCGTCCGGGACACCCCCACCCCCCCCCGCCAGGGGGCAGAGTGGCCTTAAGGGACGTAGGATGGGGTGACAATGGGTGACAAAGGGACAGGGTGACCAAGGGGACGGGGTGACAATGGGAATGGGGTGACAATGGGGACACGGTGACAAAGGGACAGGGTGACAAAGGGACAGGGTGACCCCAAGGGGACAAGGTGACAATGGCAACAAGGTGACAATGGCAACAAGGTGACCAAGGGACAGGGTGACAAAGGGATGGGGTGACGATGGGGACAGGGTGACAATGGGGACAGGGTGACAATGGGGACAGGGTGACAAAGGGACAGGGTGACCAAGGGGACAGGGTGACAATGGTGACAAAGGGACAAGGTGACAAAGGGACAGGGTGACAATGGGGACAGGGCGACAATGGGGATGGGGTGACCCTAAGGGACATGGGGACAAGGTGACAAAGGGACAAGTTGACAAAGGGACAGGGTGACAATGGGGACAAGGTGACAATGGGGACAAGGTGACAAAGGGATAGGGTGATCAAGGGAACGGGTGACAATGGGGACAAGGTGACAATAGGGATGGGGTGACCCTAAGGGACATGGGGACAGGGTGACAATGGGGCCGGGGTGACCCCAAGGGGACACGGGGGTGACATCGGGGACACGGGGGTGACATCGGGGGGTGACACGGGGGGTGGGGGGGGGGGGCAGGTTAATAACGAGCTTTGGGGTCCTCAGCCAGAACCGGGACGGACGGACGGACAGACAGGCGGCCGTTAGTGAGCGCAGCGTGCGGGGCGTGCGAGGGGCCGTGCACACGCGCGTGCGGGAGGCGGGGAGCAGCGGGGGGCGGCTGCGCACACGCGTGTGAGCTCACGGGCGTGCACGCGGGCGGGGGGCGCGCGCCGGGGCGTCCTCGTGCAAACGGTCTTGCACCGACACACGCTCGTGCACGTTGCACACCAGCTCCTTGCACCAACACACACTAGTGCACGTTGCACACCAGCTCCTTGCACCAACACTCATGCACATTGCACACCAGCACCTTGCACCAACACTCATACACGTTGCACACCAGCTCCTTGCACCAACACACAGTTGTGCACGTTGCACACCAGCACCTTGCACCAACACTCGTGCACGTTGCACACCAGCTCCTTGCACCGACACACGCTCGTGCACGTTGCACACCAGCACCTTGCACCAACACACGTGCACGTTGCACACCAGCTCCTTGCACCAACACTCGTGCACGTTGCACACCAGCTCCTTGCACCGACAATCATGCACGTTGCACACCAGCTCCTTGCACCAACACTCATGCACGTTGCACACCAGCACCTTGCACCAACACACACTAGTGCACGTTGCACACCAGCACCTTGCACCAACACTCGTGCACGTTGCACACCAGCTCCTTGCACCGACACACGCTCGTGCACGTTGCACACCAGCTCCTTGCACCAACACACACTCGTGCACGTTGCACACCAGCTCCTTGCACCAACACACACTAGTGCACGTTGCACACCAGCACCTTGCACCAACACTCGTGCACGTTGCACACCAGCTCCTTGCACCGACACACGCTCGTGCACGTTGCACACCAGCACCTTGCACCAACACACACTCGTGCACGTTGCACACCAGCTCCTTGCACCGACACACGCTCGTGCACGTTGCACACCAGCACCTTGCACCAACACACACTCGTGCACGTTGCACACCAGCTCCTTGCACCAACACTCGTGCACGTTGCACACCAGCTCCTTGCACCGACAATCATGCACGTTGCACACCAGCTCCTTGCACCAACACTCATGCACGTTGCACACCAGCTCCTTGCACCGACACTCGTGCACGTTGCACACCAGCTCCTTGCACCAACACACACTAGTGCACGTTGCACACCAGCACCTTGCACCAACACTCGTGCACGTTGCACACCAGCTCCTTGCACCAACACACGCTCGTGCACGTTGCACACCAGCTCCTTGCACCAACACACACTCGTGCACGTTGCACACCAGCTCCTTGCACCAACACTCGTGCACGTTGCACACCAGCTCCTTGCACCAACACACACTCGTACACGTTGCACACCAGCACCTTGCACCAACACTCATACACGTTGCACACCAGCACCTTGCACCAACACACAGTTGTGCACGTTGCACACCAGCACCTTGCACCAACACTCGTGCACGTTGCACACCAGCTCCTTGCACCGACACTCGTGCACGTTGCACACCAGCACCTTGCACCAACACACACTCGTGCACGTTGCACACCAGCTCCTTGCACCAACACACACTAGTGCACGTTGCACACCAGCTCCTTGCACCAACACACACTAGTGCACGTTGCACACCAGCACCTTGCACCAACACTCGTGCACGTTGCACACCAGCTCCTTGCACCGACACACGCTCGTGCACGTTGCACACCAGCACCTTGCACCAACACACACTCGTGCACGTTGCACACCAGCTCCTTGCACCAACACTCGTGCACATTGCACACCAGCACCTTGCACCAACACTCATACACGTTGCACACCAGCTCCTTGCACCAACACACAGTTGTGCACGTTGCACACCAGCACCTTGCACCAACACTCGTGCACGTTGCACACCAGCTCCTTGCACCGACACACGCTCGTGCACGTTGCACACCAGCACCTTGCACCAACACACGTGCACGTTGCACACCAGCTCCTTGCACCAACACTCGTGCACGTTGCACACCAGCTCCTTGCACCGACAATCATGCACGTTGCACACCAGCTCCTTGCACCAACACTCATGCACGTTGCACACCAGCACCTTGCACCAACACACACTAGTGCACGTTGCACACCAGCACCTTGCACCAACACTCGTGCACGTTGCACACCAGCTCCTTGCACCGACACACGCTCGTGCACGTTGCACACCAGCTCCTTGCACCAACACACACTCGTGCACGTTGCACACCAGCTCCTTGCACCAACACACACTCGTGCACGTTGCACACCAGCTCCTTGCACCGACACACACTCGTGCACGTTGCACACCAGCACCTTGCACCAACACACACTCGTGCACGTTGCACACCAGCTCCTTGCACCGACACACGCTCGTGCACGTTGCACACCAGCACCTTGCACCAACACACACTCGTGCACGTTGCACACCAGCTCCTTGCACCAACACTCGTGCACGTTGCACACCAGCTCCTTGCACCGACAATCATGCACGTTGCACACCAGCTCCTTGCACCAACACTCATGCACGTTGCACACCAGCTCCTTGCACCGACACTCGTGCACGTTGCACACCAGCTCCTTGCACCAACACACACTAGTGCACGTTGCACACCAGCACCTTGCACCAACACTCGTGCACGTTGCACACCAGCTCCTTGCACCAACACACGCTCGTGCACGTTGCACACCAGCTCCTTGCACCAACACACACTCGTGCACGTTGCACACCAGCTCCTTGCACCAACACTCGTGCACGTTGCACACCAGCTCCTTGCACCAACACACACTCGTACACGTTGCACACCAGCACCTTGCACCAACACTCATACACGTTGCACACCAGCACCTTGCACCAACACACAGTTGTGCACGTTGCACACCAGCACCTTGCACCAACACTCGTGCACGTTGCACACCAGCTCCTTGCACCGACACTCGTGCACGTTGCACACCAGCACCTTGCACCAACACACACTCGTGCACGTTGCACACCAGCTCCTTGCACCAACACACACTAGTGCACGTTGCACACCAGCTCCTTGCACCAACACACACTAGTGCACGTTGCACACCAGCACCTTGCACCAACACTCGTGCACGTTGCACACCAGCTCCTTGCACCGACACACGCTCGTGCACGTTGCACACCAGCACCTTGCACCAACACACACTCGTGCACGTTGCACACCAGCTCCTTGCACCAACACTCGTGCACATTGCACACCAGCACCTTGCACCAACACTCATACACGTTGCACACCAGCTCCTTGCACCAACACACAGTTGTGCACGTTGCACACCAGCACCTTGCACCAACACTCGTGCACGTTGCACACCAGCTCCTTGCACCGACACACGCTCGTGCACGTTGCACACCAGCACCTTGCACCAACACACGTGCACGTTGCACACCAGCTCCTTGCACCAACACTCGTGCACGTTGCACACCAGCTCCTTGCACCAACACTCATGCACGTTGCACACCAGCACCTTGCACCAACACACACTAGTGCACGTTGCACACCAGCACCTTGCACCAACACTCGTGCACGTTGCACACCAGCTCCTTGCACCGACACACGCTCGTGCACGTTGCACACCAGCTCCTTGCACCAACACACACTCGTGCACGTTGCACACCAGCTCCTTGCACCAACACACACTAGTGCACGTTGCACACCAGCACCTTGCACCAACACTCGTGCACGTTGCACACCAGCTCCTTGCACCGACACACGCTCGTGCACGTTGCACACCAGCACCTTGCACCAACACACACTCGTGCACGTTGCACACCAGCTCCTTGCACCGACACACGCTCGTGCACGTTGCACACCAGCACCTTGCACCAACACACACTCGTGCACGTTGCACACCAGCTCCTTGCACCAACACACACTCGTGCACGTTGCACACCAGCTCCTTGCACCAACACTCGTGCACGTTGCACACCAGCTCCTTGCACCAACACACGTGCACGTTGCACACCAGCTCCTTGCACCGACAATCATGCACGTTGCACACCAGCTCCTTGCACCGACACTCGTGCACGTTGCACACCAGCTCCTTGCACCAACACACACTAGTGCACGTTGCACACCAGCACCTTGCACCAACACTCGTGCACGTTGCACACCAGCTCCTTGCACCAACACACGCTCGTGCACGTTGCACACCAGCTCCTTGCACCGACACTCGTGCACGTTGCACACCAGCTCCTTGCACCAACACTCGTGCACGTTGCACATCAGCACCTTGCACCAACACACATGCACGTTGCACACCAGCACCTTGCACCAACACTCGTGCACGTTGCACACCAGCACCTTGCACCAACACACAGTCGTGCACATTGCACACCAGCTCCTTGCACCAACACTCATGCACGTTGCACACCAGCTCCTTGCACCAACACTCGTGCACGTTGCACACCAGCACCTTGCACCAACACACACTTGTGCACGTTGCACACCAGCTCCTTGCACCAAGACTCGTGCACGTTGCACACCAGCTCCTTGCACCAACACACACTCGTGCACGTTGCACACCAGCACCTTGCACCAACACACACTCGTACACGTTGCACACCAGCTCCTTGCACCAACACTCGTGCACGTTGCACACCTGCTCCTTGCACCAACACACGTGCACGTTGCACACCAGCTCCTTGCACCAACACACACTCGTACACGTTGCACACCAGCACCTTGCACCAACACACACTCGTACACGTTGCACACCAGCTCCTTGCACCAACACTCGTGCACGTTGCACACCAGCTCCTTGCACCGACACTCGTGCACGTTGCACACCAGCACCTTGCACCAACACTCGTGCACGTTGCACACCAGCTCCTTGCACCAACACTCGTGCACATTGCACACCAGCTCCTTGCACCGACACTCGTGCACGTTGCACACCAGCTCCTTGCACCAACACTCGTGCACGTTGCACACCAGCTCCTTGCACCAACATTCGTGCACGTTGCACACCAGCTCCTTGCACCGACACTCGTGCACGTTGCACACCAGCACCTTGCACCAACACTCGTGCACGTTGCACACCAGCTCCTTGCACCAACACTCGTGCACGTTGCACACCAGCTCCTTGCACGAGGACACACCCGTGCACGTTGCACACCTGTGCACACACACACATTGCACCAGGACACACTTGTGCACATGCACCTTGCACCAACGCACACTCGTGCACGTTGCACACCAGCACCTTGCACCAACGCACACTCGTGCACGTTGCACACCAGCACCTTGCACCAATGCACACCTGTGCTCACACACACACGTTGCACCAGGACACACTTGTGCATGCACACTCCTTGCACCAATACACACGCACCTTGCACGAGGACACCCCCGTGCACCATTGCACACCCGTGCACACACACGCATTGCACAAGGACACACTTGTGCACACTTGCACCAATGCACACGCACCTTGCACGAGGACACCCCCGTGCGCCCCCCCCGCCCCTCCCCCCCCCCCGCCCCCACTGCTCCCCCGGCAGCACCCGAGGGTGGGGTGGGGGGAGGGGGGAGGGGCGGGGGATGGGGGAGGGGCGGGGGGGGGAGGGGCGGGGGGGGGCGCAGTGTTAGTGACGTGCGAAGCCGTGCAGGGGTGGCGGGGCCCGATCCTGGCGGGGGGGGGGGGGGGGGAGGGGGGGGGGGGGATGGGGAGGGGGGAGGGGCGGCAGCTTGTCCTGAAAACGCCGTTTCCGTCCTCAAATCGGGTGGTGCTGGGGGGGGGGGGGGTGGTCTAAAATTGCCTGAAATCCCAAGAATTCACCCCAAAATAGAGGAGTTTGAAACCCATGACTCTTCTAGGGTAAAAAAGCCCCTTCCAGGATGGAATTTTGGAGGAAAAACACCTGATTTGGGGCTAAAATCACCCGATTTTGGGCTAAAATGGCCTCATTTTGGGATCAGGGACCCTGGGCCTGGCTGCGTACAGGGGGGTCTAAAATTGCTCTGAAATCACCCAAAACCCCAAGAATTCACCCCAAAATGGAGGGTTTGGGCCCCCATGACCCTTCTAGGGCAAAACAGCCCCTTCCAGGGTGGGATTTTGGGGGAAAATCGGTTGATTTTGGGCTAAAAGCACCTGATTCTGGGCTAAAATGGCCCGATTTAGGCATTGGGGAGCCCAGGCCTGGCCGCATATGGGTTGGGGGTGTGTGGTCTAAACTTGCCCAAAACCCCAAGAATTCACCCCAAAATGGAGGGTTTGGACCCCCAGGACCCTTCTGGTGCAGAAAAGCCCCTTCCAGGGTGGGATTTTGGGCTGAAATCACCTGATTTGGGGCTAAAATCACCCGATTTTGGCCTAAAATAATCTGATCTTGGCATCAGGAAGCCCGGGCCTGGCTGCATACAGGGGGTTCTAAAATTGCCCTAAAATCACCCAAAACCCCAAGAATTCACCCCAAAATAGAGAGGTCGGACCCCTATGACCATTCTAGGGCAAAAGAGCCCCTTCCAGGGTGGGATTTTGGGGGAAAATCGACTGATTTTAGGCTAAAATCACCTGATTTGGGGCTAAAATGGCCTCATTTTGGCATTGGGGACCCCAGGCCTCGCTGCGTATGGGGGGATCTAAAATGGCCCTGTAATCGCCCAAAACGCCAAGAATTCCCCCCAAAATAGAGGGGTCGGACCCCTATGATGCTTCTAGGGCAAAAGAGCCCCTTCCAGGGTGGGATTTGGGGCTAAAATCACCTGATTTGGGGCTAAAATGACTCAATTTGTGCATCAGGGGCCGCAGACCTGGCTGCGTACAGGGGGGTCTAAAATCGCCCTAAAATCACCCAAAACCCCAAGAATTCACCCCAAAATAGAGGGGTCGGACCCCTATGACCCTTCTAGGGCAAAAGAGCCCCTTCCAGGGTGGGATTTTGGGCTGAAATCACCTGATTTGGAACTAAAATTGCCTGATTTGGGGCTAAAATCGCCTGATTTGGGCATCAGAAAGCCCGGGCCTGGCTGTGTACAGGGGGGTCTAAAATCGCCCTAAAGTCACCCAAAACCCCAAGAATTCCCCCCAAAATATGGGGGTCAGGCCCCTATGATGCTTCTAGGGCAGAAAAGCCCCTTCCAGGGTGGGATTTTGGGCTGAAATAACCTGATTTGGGGCTAAAATCATCCAATTTTGGCCTAAAATCGCCTGATTTGGGCATCAGAAAGCCCGGGCCTGGCTGCGTACAGGGGGGTCTAAAATCGCCCTAAAATCACCCAAAACCCCAAGAATTCCCCCCAAAATAGAGGGGTCGGACCCCTATGATGCTTCTAAGACAAAAGAGCCCCTTCCAGGGTGGGATTTTGGGCTGAAATCACCTGATTTGGGGCTAAAATGACCCGATTTGTGCATCAGGGGCCGCAGACCTGGCTGCGTACAGGGGGGGTCTAAAATCGCCCTAAAATCACCCAAAACCCCAAGAATTCACCCCAAAATAGAGGGGTCGGACCCCTATGATGCTTCTAAGACAAAAGAGCCCCTTCCAGGGTGGGATTTTGGGCTGAAATCACCTGATTTGGGGCTAAAATGACCTGATTTGTGCATCAGGGGCTGCAGACCTGGCTGCGTACAGGGGGGTCTAAAATCGCCCTAAAATCACCCAAAACCCCACGGAACCCCCAAAAAAGTGGCGTTTCCCCCCCCCCCTCCCCCCCCCAAGGACAAACCCCCCCCTCTGCCCCCAAAGAGGCGGACTGGGGGGATGGGCGGGTTGGCGGGGGGGCCCTGCGGGGCGGGGGGTGGGTTTGCCCAAAGCGGGCGGATTTGGCCCCGAAAGGCGCGTTCGGGGGGGGGGGTAACAATTAAGTGATAACTACCAGGTAATGCAGTTTGTTTACCATAGCGTGTCCGATCCCTGCGTGCTGGGGGCGCCGGGGGGGCAGCGGAAAAAGAGGACAGAACACACAGAAATGACACTTTGCCGCCGGGGGGGGGGGTTGGGGGGGTTGGGGGGTTGGGGGGGGGGAGGATTTGGGGCATTTTGGGGGGTTTTTGGTTTGGTTTGTTTTCGAAGGGGGGGCCCCCCCTGGATTAGTTGGGGGCGGGTTAGTGGGGGGGGCCCCGGGGGGGGGAAGCGTGTTAGTGCACACAAAGGGGGGGGCGGCGCACGAAGAGGGGGGGGAGGGACCCAGGTGTCCGGGGGGACCCAGGCGTTCAGGGGGACCCAGGAGTCTGGGGGGACCCAGGCATCCGGGGAGACCCAGGAGTCTGCGGGGACCCAGGCGTTCAGGGGGACCCAGGCGTCCGGGAGACCCAGGAGTCTGGGGGGACCCAGGCATCCGGGAGACCCAGGAGTCTGGGGGGACCCAGGCGTCCAGGGAGACCCAGGAGTCTGCGGGGACCCAGGCGTTCAGGGGGACCCAGGCGTCCGGGAGACCCAGGAGTCTGGGGGGACCCAGGCATCCGGGAGACCCAGGAGTCTGCGGGGACCCAGGCATCCGGGGAGACCCAGGAGTCTGGGGGGACCCAGGCATCCAGGGTGGGAGACAGTTGGAGGAGGGACCCCGGTGTGTCCAGGGGGACCCAGGCGTCCGGGGGGACCCAGACGTTCGGGAGGACCCAGACATCTGGGAGACCCAGGCATCCAGGGCGGGGAGCCAGTTGGAGGAGGGACCCAGGCGTCCGGGGGGACCCAGGAGTCTGGGAGGACCCAGGCGTCCGGGGGCACCCAGGCATCTGGGGGGACCCAGTTGGAGGAGGGACCCAGGTGTCCGGGAGGACCCAGGCGTCCGGGGGGAAGCCAGTTGGAGGAGGGACCCCAGTGTCCGGTGCTCCCAGTTGGGAAGGAGCCAAGGAACCAGTGCTCCCAGTTGGAGGAGGGACCCAGGCGTCCGGGGGGCAGCCGGTTGGAGGAGGGACCCCGGTGTGTCCGGGGGGACCCAGGCGTCCAGGGGGACCCAGGCGTCCGGGGGGACCCAGTCATCTGGGGGGGAACTGGTTGGAGGAGGGACCCAGGCGTCCAGGGGGACCCAGGCATCTGGGGGGACCCAGGCGTCCGAGGGGGAGCCAGTTGGAGGAGGGACCCTGGTGTCAGGTGCCCCCAGTTGGGAAGGACCCAAGGAACCAGTGCTCCCAGTTGGAAAGGATACGAGGAACCAGTGCTCCCAGTTTGAGGAGGGACCCCGGTGTCCGGTGCTCCCAGTTTGGGAGGGACCCAGGGAACCAGTGCTCCCAGTTGGGCGGTTGACCATGATGTCCATCACCCCATTGGGTGGTTGACCAAGGTGTCCGTCACCCCATTGGCTGCTCCCAGTTGGGTGCTTGACCATGATGTCCGTCACCTCCAGTTGGGTGGTTGACCAAGGCACCCAACACTCCCATCACTCCCAGTTGGGTGCTTGACCAAGGTGTCCATCACCCCATTGGGCACTCCCAGTGCTCCCAGTTGGGTGCTTGACCAAGACACTCATCACCCCATTGGGTGGTTGACCAAGGCACCCAACCCTCCCATCACCCCATTGGGTGGTTGACCAAGGTGTCCATCACCCCATTGGGTGCTCCCACTTGGGTGGCTGACCAATGCTCTCATCATCCCATTGGGTGCTCCCAGTGCTCCCAGTTGGGTGCTTGACCAAGGTGCTCCCCCAACGCTCCCATCACCCCATTGGGCACTCCCAGTTGGGTGGTTGACGAAGACGCCCATCACCCCATTGGGTGGTTGACCAAGGCACCAAATGCTCCCATCACTCATTGGGTGCTCCCAGTTGGGTGCTTGACCAAGACGCCCATCACCCATTGGGTGCTCCCAGTTGGGTGCTTGACCAAGATGCCCATCACCCATTGGGTGGTTGACCAAGACGCCCATCACCCATTGGGTGGTTGACCAAGACGCCCATCACCCCATTGGGTGCTTGACCAAGGTGTCCATCACCCATTGGGTGGTTGACCAAGACGCTCATCACCCCAGTGGGTGCTTGACCAAGGTGTCCATCACCCATTGGGTGCTTGAACAAGGTGTCCATCACCCATTGGGTGCTCCCAGTTGGGTGCTTGACCAAGACGCCCATCACCCACTGGGTGCTCCCAGTTGGGTGCTTGACCAAGACGCCCATCACCAATTGGGTGCTCCCAGTTGGGTGCTTGACCAAGGTCTCCACCACCCCATTGGGTGCTCCCAGTGCTCCCAGTTGGGTGCTTGACCAAGACGCCCATCACCCCATTGGGTGGTTGACCAAGATGCTCCCCCAATGCTCTCATCACCCATTGGGTGCTCCCAGTTGGGTGGTTGACCAAGATGCCCATGACCCATTGGGTGTTCCCAGTTGGGTGCATGACCAAGACACTCATCACCCATTGGGTTCTCCCAGTTGGGTGCTTGACCAAGACACCCATCCCCCATTGGGTGCATGACCAAGCTGCCCATCACCCATTGGGTGCTTGACCAAGGCACCCAGCCCTCCCATCATCTCCAGTTGGGTGCTTGACCAAGGTGTCCATCACCCCATTGGGTACTCCCAGTGCTCCCAGTTGGGTGCCTGACCAAGATGCCCATCACCCCATTGGGTGCCTGACCAAGACACTCATCACCCATTGGGTGCTCCCAGTTGGGTGCTTGACCAAGACACCCATCACCCCATTGGGTGGTTGACGAAGGCACCCAACCCTCCCATCGCCTCCAGTTGGGTGGTTGACCAAGACACCCATTACCCCACTGAGTGGTTGACCAAGGTGTCCATCACTCCATTGGGTGCTTGACCAAGACACCCATCACCCCATTTGGTGCATAACCAAGACGCCCATCCCCCATTGGGTGCTTGACCAAGACGCCCATCACCCCATTGGGTGCTTGACCAAGACGCCCATCCCCCATTGGGTGCTTGACCAAGACACCCATCCCCCATTGGGTGCTTGACCAAGACGCTCATCACCCCATTGGGTGCATGACCAAGGTGTCCATCACCCATTGGGCACTCCCAGTGCTCCCAGTTGGGTGCCTGACCAAGACGCCCATCACCCCATTGGGTGTATGTCCAAGACGCCCATCCCCCATTGGATACATGACCAAGACGCCCATCCCCCATTGGGTGGTTGACCAAGACGCCCATCAACCCATTGGGTGCTTGACCAAGACGCCCAGCCCCCATTGGGTGCTTGACCAAGAGGCCCATCCCCCATTGGGTGCTTGACCAAGACGCCCATCACCCCATTGGGTGCTTGACCAAGACGCCCATCCCCCATTGGGTGCTTGACCAAGACACCCATCCCCCATTGGGTGCATGACCAAGGTGTCCATCACCCATTGGGCACTCCCAGAGCTCCCAGTTGGGTGCCTGACCAAGACGCCCATCACCCCATTGGGTGTATGTCCAAGACGCCCATCCCCCATTGGATACATGACCAAGACGCCCAGCCCCCATTGGGTGCTTGACCAAGAGGCCCATCCCCCATTGGGTGCTTGACCAAGACGCCCATCACCCCATTGGGTGCATGACCAATACGCCCATCACCCCATTGGGTGCTTGACCAAGACGCCCATCCCCCATTGGGTGCTTGACCAAGACGCCCATCACCCCATTGGGTGCATGACCAATACGCCCATCACCCCATTGGGTGCTTGACCAAGACGCCCATCCCCCATTGGGTGCTTGACCAAGGTGCTCCCCCAATGCTCTCATCACCCATTGGGTGCTCCCAGTTGGGTGGCTGACCAAGGTGTCCATCACCCGTTGGGTTCTTGACCAAGATGCCCATCCCCCATTGGATGCTTGACCAAGACGCCCATCCCCCATTGGGTGCCTGACCAAGACGCCCATCCCCCATTGGGTGGTTGACCAAGACGCCCATCCCCCATTGGGTGGTTGACCAAGACGCCCATCCCCCATTGGGTGCACGGCCAATCTGCCCCCCGTTGCTCCGTCCCGCTGCCCCCCGCCGCGGCCGCCCTACCTGGCGCAGGTTGCGGGTGACGCGGATGTCGTGCCAGCCGTTGTCGTTGAACTTGCCGTTGACCGGCTCCACCAGCGCCTCGAAGGCGCCGGAGCCCAGGTTGATGACGAGCCACACGGCGCCGCTCTTGAGCGACAGGTTGACGTAGTCGGCCGACTTGCCGGTGTGCAGGAGCAGCCCGTTGCGCTGCAGCGTGCGGAACGACAGCGTCAGCTCGTCCGTGCTGCTCTGGATCGGGTTGTGCGACAGGTCGTAGCAGAAGAACTCGTTGCCCTTGAACGTGGCCACGTACTCGGCGCCGCCTGCGGGGACACGCGCCCCCCGTGATGGGGATGTAACGGGGACCTTGCAATGGGGCTGGGGGACAGGACCGTGCAATGGGGACCTTGCAATGGGGCTGGGGGACAGGACCATGCAATGGGGACCTTGCAATGGGTCTGGGGGACAGGACCTTGCAATGGGGACCTTGAAATGGGTCTGGGGGACAGGACCTTGCAATGGGGACCTTGAAATGGGTCTGGGGGACAGAACCTTGCAATGGGGACCTTGAAATGGGTCTGGGGGACAGGACCTTGCAATGGGGACCTTGAAATGGGTCTGGGGGACAGGACCATGCAATGGGGACCTTGAAATGGGTCTGGGGGACAGGACCATGCAATGGGGACCTTGCAATGGGGCTGGGGGACAGGACCTTGCAATGGGGCTGGGGGACAGGACCATGCAATGGGGACCTTGCAATGGGGCTGGGGGACAGCACCTTGCAATGGGGACCTTGCAATGGGGCTGCGGGACAGGACCTTGCAATGGGGACCTTGCAATGGGGCTGGGGGACAGGACCTTGCAATGGGGACCTTGCAATGGGGCTGGGGGACAGGACCATGCAATGGGGACCTTGAAATGGGTCTGGGGGACAGGACCTTGCAATGGGGCTGGGGGACAGGACCTTGCAACTGAGCTTTGCAATGGGGACGTTGCAATGGGGACGTTGCAATGGGGACGTTGCAATGGGGACGTTGCAACTGAGCTTTCAACCAGGACCTTGCAACAGGGACGTAGCAACAAGGACCTTGCAACTGAGCTTTGCAACAGGGATGTTGCAACCAGGACCTTGCAACGAGGACCTTGCAACGAGGACCTTGCAGTGGGGACGTTGCAATGGGGACGTTGCAACCAGGACCTTGCAACAGGGACCTTGCAACAGGGACCTTGCAATGGGGACGTTGCAGTGGGGACCTTGCAATGGGGATGTTGCAACGGGGATGTTGCAACGGGGACGTTGCAACGGGGACGTTGCAATGGGGACGTTGCAATGGGGACGTTGCAGTGGGGACGTTGCAGTGGGGACGTTGCAACCAGGACCTTGCAACCAGGACCTTGCAATGGGGACGTTGCAACCAGGACCTTGCAACAGGGACCTTGCAACAGGGACCTTGCAACAGGGACCTTGCAATGGGGATGTTGCAACGGGGATGTTGCAACAGGGACGTTGCAATGGGGACGTTGCAGTGGGGACGTTGCAGTGGGGACGTTGCAACCAGGACCTTGCAACCAGGACCTTGCAACGGGGACCTTGCAACAGGGACCTTGCAATGGGGACGTTGCAACCAGGACCTTGCAACGGGGACTCAGCAACAGGGACTTTGCAACCAAGGTGTTGCAATGGGGTTTTGCACGGGGACCTTGCACGGGGACCTTGCAACCAAGACTTTGCACCAGGGTCTTGCACGGGGACCTTGTCAATGGGGTCTTGCACGGGGACTTTGCACCAGGGGCTTTGCAATGGGGACATGGCAACCAGGACCTTGCACCAGGCACTTTGCACCAGGGACCTTGCACTGGGGCCTTGCACAGGGATGGTGCCCCAGGTTCTTGCACAAGGATCGTGCACCAGAGCCTTGCACGGGGATCGTGCCCCAGGATCTTGCACAAGGATCGTGCCCCAGGTTCTTGCACAAGGATCGTGCCCCAGGTTCTTGCACAAGGATCGTGCCCCAGGTTCTTGCACAAGGATCGTGCACCAGGATCTTGGGACAGGGACCTTGCACAAGGATCTTGCCCCAGGGCCTTGCACAAGGATCGTGCCCCAGGATCTTGCACAGGGACCTTGCACGGGGATCGTGCCCCAGGGCCTTGCACAAGGATCGTGCACCAGGATCTTGCACAGGGACCTTGCACGGGGATCGTGCCCCAGGTTCTTGCACAAGGATCGTGCCCCAGGATCTTGCACAAGGATCGTGCACAAGGATCTTGCACGGGGACCTTGCACGGGGGTTGTGCCCCAGGGGACCCAGGCGTCCGGGGGGTCACTGACCTTTCGCCGCCTGCTGGATCTCGCTGGCACCGGGACCGGGTGACCCCTCGGTGACCTCGGCGGGCCCTGGGGGGGGGAGGGGAGGGGGGAGGGGGGGGGAGTGGCGTCAGGGGGCGGGGGGAGGGGCGGGGGGGGCGCGCGTGTCCGTGCAAGGAGCTGCCCCTCCCCCCCCCCCCCCCGTCCCTGTGCAAGGCGGCCGCCCCTCCCCCTCCCCCCCCCCCGTGTCACATGAGCCACAGACACGATGTGGGGGGTGGGGGGGAAGCAGGGGGGGAATGGGGGATGGGGAGGGATGGGGGATGGGGGATGGGGGGTGAGGATGATGATGAAATGATGATGATGATGGGGGGGGGGATGGGGGATGGGGGGGTGATGATGATGATGATGATGATGATGATGATGGGGGGGGGGGGGGGATGGGTGGGCCCGACGGCGCTCGCGGGGGGAGGGGCGCGTCATTACCTTGGCTCGTGACTCGCAGGTGGGCGGGACCTTGGGGGGGGAGGGGGCGGAGCCAAAGCAACGGAAACCAGCGAAAGCGAAAGTGATGGGGGGGGGGAGAAAGCGGAACGGGGAAAGCGAAAGTGGTTTGGGGAAAAACAAAAGGGGGGGGAGTAATGAAAGTGAAAGTAAAAAGGGTTAAAAAAAGCGAAAGTGGATGTTGAAAGGCGAAAGAGAGAAAAGCAGAAGGAAAAGGGGTAAAACCCGCGAAAATAGGGAAATGAAGGAAAAAAGCGGAACGGTAAAAAGGGCAAAATAAGGAGGAAAAGGGAAAGTGAGAAAAGGTGAAAGGGGTTTTAAAAAAAAAAGTGAAAAAAGCGAGAGAAAAAGGAAAAGTGACGAAAAAGTGACAAAAAGGGGAGAAAAAGGGGAGAAAAGGGGAAGAAAAAAGGACAAAAAAGAGGAGAAAAAGTGACGATAAAGAGACGAAAAAAGGGAACAAAAAGTGACGAAAAGGTGGAGAAAATGTGGCGAAAAAGGGAAGAAAAAGGGAAGAAAAAGGGAAGAAAAAGGGAAGAAAAAGGGAAGAAAAAGGGAAGAAAAAGGGAAGAAAAAGGGGGAAAAGAAGCAAAAGGAATGAAACGAAGGAAAAAATAAAAAGGGAAAAAAGAATCAAAATGGTTTAAAAAGGGAAAAGTACGAAAAAAAACACGGAATGGTTGAAAATGATGGAAAAAGAACCAAAAAGAACCGTGAAATGGGCAAAACGTGGGAAGGATGGGAAGAAGGGGGGGGAGGGGAGAGAAGAGGCGTCACCGCGGGCCCCGTCACAACTTAAAGCGCTTTAACTTGTGACGTCATCGGGGGATGCCGGGGGGGGGAGGGGCGGGGGGACACGTGGGGGGGGGCGGGGACAAGCGGGGGGGGAGGGGGAAGCAGCCCCGCCCCTCCCCCCCCTCCACCTTCCCGCGGGTTTTTCCCGCCCTCGGTTTGGGGGGAAAAGCCGATGGGGGCGGGGGGGGGAGGGGATGGAGACACGGGGGGGAGGGGGGGGAAGGGGGGAGGGGCGACCCCTCGCGCGGGGACCCCTCCCCTCCCCCCGCCTCAGCGGGGGCTCGTGCTCCTTGCACAACCCTCGTGCGACGCGCGGATCCCGCCCTTTTCACGCCCCTCCCCCCCCCCCCATCCTTGCACGCCCCTCGTGCATTGCACACGCCCCTCGCACGACAAGCCCCGCCCCTCGCATACTCGTACAAGCCCCGCCCCTCGCTGCCCCGTCACTGTCGGCCCCGACCCCTCCCAGCACCCCGATTCCTCCTCCCCATTGGCCGCCGGCGCCCCCTTTATTTGCATAGCCCCACCCACCCCCGCGCCTCATTGGCTCAGCCACCCCACCCTCATTTGCATCCCGACCTCCCATTGGGCAGCCTCCGGGGGTGACGTCATTGCCGAGAGGGCCGGAGGGGGCGTGGCCAGGAGCGGCACATGACGCAGGGCCTTGCACAAGCACCGAGCTTTGCACGAGAACCGAGCTTTGCACGAACAAAGAGCCTTGCACAAGCACTGAGCTTTGCACAAGAACCAAGCTTTGCACGAACCTTGCACGAGCAACTGGCCTTGCACAAGAACCAAGCTTTGCACGAGCATCACTCCTTGCACAAGGACCAAGCTTCGCACGAGCACCAAGCTTTGCACAAGCGCCTTGCCTTGCACAACCCTGAACCTTGCATGAGAACCGAGCCTTGCACAAGAACCGAGCCTTGCACAAGCGTTGTGCCTTACATGAGCGCTGGGCTTTGCACAAGCGCTGTGTCTTGCACACGCACCGAGCCTTGCACCAGCCCTGTGATGCGTGCAAACCCTGCGCTGTGCACGAGTGTGTGCTGAGTTTTGCACGAGCTTTGCACGCTCCCTTGCACGACTGCTCAGCCGTGCACAACAACCCCCCCCTTCAGCTCCATGTGTGACGCTGCAATTTGCACGTTTCCCCCCCCACCCCTTGCACAACCCCCCAGCCTTGCACAGCCCCCCCCTTGCACGCCCCTTGCACGCCCCTTGCACGCCCCTTGCACGCCCCCGCTCACCTTCCACCGCAGGTTCTTCCTCTGGGGGTCCCGGGGGGGGGCGAGCGTGGGGGGGGGAAGGAAGCACCATTAGTGAGCGGGACCCTCGTGCACGACCCCGGTGACCCCTCCCCGTGACCTTGGCCTGACCTCGGATGGGGGGGGACACACAAGTCGGGGTCTTGCACGACGGTTGTGTCACACGGGGGGGGTGGTTTGCACGTCCCCGCCACACGTGCGAAGGGGTTTGCACAACGGGGGGGGGGGTCGGGGAACACCCCCCCCCCCAGTGTCCCCGTGTCCCCTCAAGGACGCGGGCGGTGACAAAAACGTCCCCGCGGCGCCGCGGAAACGGTCGCCGGGGTGACAGGCGGCCCCGGGCGTCTCCATGGCAACCGGGCGCCATGGCAACCGTCGCCACGGCAACCGTCACCGCGAGGATGCCGGGATGCGGTCGCCACGGCAACGCCCGCGGTTGTCACCGGCGGGGACGTGCGCGGGACACGCACACACACGCACACACGAGTCGTGCACGAGGGGACGTGCAAAGAGGGGGGACGTGGGGGGACATGGAGGGACGTGGGGACGTTGGGGGACACGAGGACACGGGGGGACATGGGGGGTATGGGGGGACATGGAGACACAAGGACATGGGGACACCGAGGGACACAAGGACACATGGGGCAGGACATGGGGACATGGGGGGACATGGGGACACAAGGACATGGGGACGTTGAGGGACACAAGGACACATGGGGTGGGACATGGGGACACAGAGGGACATGAGTACACGGGGACACTGAGGGACACGAGGACATGGGGAGACACGGGGAGGTGGGGGGATGTGGGGGGACATGGGGACACAAGGACATGGCGACGCGGAGGGACACAAGGACACATGGAGTGGGACATGAGGACATGGGGACATTGAGGGACACGAGGACATGGGGAGACATGGGGAGGTGAAGGGACATGGGGGGACATGGGGGGACATGGGGACACAAGGACATGGGGATGCGGAGGGACACGAGGACATGGGGAGACACGGGGAGATGGAGGGACATGGGGACACAAGGACATGGGGATGCAGAGGGACACAAGGACACACAGGGGGACACAAGGACATGGGGACGCAGAGGGACAGGGGGACATGGGAGGACATGGAGAAACACGTGGACATGGAGACACGAGGACGTGCGACACCATGGAGAAACGTGGGACACCAACATGGAGACGTCCAAGGCCAAGGGGATGACCAAGGCCATGACAATGACCAAGGCCAAGAGGACACCAAGACCATGAAGACCAAGACGTCCAAGACCATGAAGACAACAAGAGATGGAGAAACACAAGAACACGAAGACACGAGGACGTGTGACACCATGGAGAAACATGACACAACACCATGGAGTCATCCAAAGCCAAGAGGACACCCAAGACAATGAAATGACCATGGCCAAGAGGACACCAAGACCATGACAATGATCAAGGCCATGAAGATGAAGACATCCAAGACCACAAAGACACCAAGAGATGGAGAAACACAAGAACACGAAGACACGAGGACGTGTGACACCATGGAGACGTCCATGGCCAAGAGGACGTCCAAAGCCATGACAATGACCAAGGCCACGAACAAGACCATGGCCAAGAGGACACCAAGCCCATGAAGACACCAAGAGATGGAGAAACACAAGAACATGAAGACACGAGGATGTGTGAAGCCATGGAGACGTCCGTGGCCAAGAGGACACCAAGACCATAACAATGACCATGGCCAAGAGGACACCAAGACCATGGAGACCAAGACATCCAAGGCCACGCAACCACCAAGAGAGGTCGAAACACAAGGGTGCAAGGACACGAGGACGAGTGACACCATGGAGTTGTCCATGGCCAAGAGGACACCAGGACCATGGAGACGAAGACGTCCAAGGCCATGAAGACAACAAGAGATGGAGAAACACAAGAACACGAAGACACAAGGACGTGTGACACCATGGAGACGTCCATGACCAAGAGGACACCAAGACCATGATGATGACCAAGGCCACAAGCAAGACCATGGCCAAGGGGACACCAAGACCATGAAGATGAAGGTGCCCAAGACCATGAAGATGAAGATGTCCAAGGCCATGAAGACACCAAGAGATGGAGAAACACAAGAACACGAAGACACGAGGACGTGTGACACCATGGAGACGTCCATGGCCAAGAGGACACCAAGACCATGATGATGACCAAGGCCACGAGCAAGACCATGGCCAAGAGGACACCAAGACCATGACAATGACCAAGGCCAAGAGGACACCAAGACGATGACAATGACCATGACCAAGAGCACACCAAGACCATGACAATGACCATGGCCAAGAGCAAGACCATGGCCAAGAGGACACCAAGACCATGCAGACCAAGACATCCAAGGCCACGCACCCACCAAGAGACATCGAAACACGAGGGCGCAACACACAAGGCCGATCAACACGAGGCCGCCCAACGCCGCGATGCGCCCCCACGTCCCCCCAGCGCCCCCCACGCCCCCCCACGCGTCCCCCTCTCACCGTGGTCGCAGAAGGGCCCGCGGTAGCCGGTGCCGGCGCAGTCGCAGCGCGGCTCCCCGTGGCGCTCGGTGCAGCGCCCGCCGTGGGCGCAGGGCGGGTGGCGCCCGCAGCGCGCGTCCCCGTCGCCGCGCACGCCCTGTGCCCCGAGCGGCGTCGCCGGCTCCTCGCCGACCTTCAGGTTGGCCAACCAGCCGCGGAACGGCGCCTCGTACTTGACGGTGCTGAGCGTCAGGGCGGACAGACGGACGTCGGGCGGGATCCCCCCCACGAACAGGTCGCTGGCCACCACCATGTCGGCGCGGCGCGACCGCACGGCGCCCGCCCGCGTCTCGCCGTCCACGGCCAACGTGGCTTCTCGCGCGCGCCGCGTGACCAGCACCATGTGCCAGCGGCCGTCGTTGACGGTGGGGGGGGGCTGCAGCGTGGCGGGCTCGGCGCAGGCGATGCCGAAGCGCAGCCGCACTCGCCCCTCGGCCACCAGCAGCTCCAGGAAGTCGCAGTTGCCGCCGTCGTCCATGTAGAGCAGCAGCGCCCGCGACACGTTGGTCTTGAGGCTGAAGCTCAGTTGGGCGCCCCCGCCGGCGCCCGCCGCCCACCGCCCGTATCGCGCCCATTGGCCTGGGGCGCCCCCAAACTCCAGCGCTGCCCCCAACGTCCCCGGGAGGAGCAGGGAGCCCAAGGTCAAGAGCGCCAAGCCCAGGTGGGCGCCCGGGGGGACGCGGGGACAATGGCGGGATGGGGTGGCCCGGTTGGATGGGGGCATGTGGGGGGACTTGGGTTCCAGGCGGGCGGTGGGGTCTTGAGGGGCCTTTGAGGACAGAGGGGTCTCCAGTCCGTGGGGGACCTTGGGTTCTAGGTGGCCCTTGGGGCCTTGGTTGACCTTGGGTTCTAGATGGTCCTTGGGGCCTTGGTTGGCCATGGGGTCTTGGTTGGCCATGGTCTCTAGATGGTCCTTGGAGGCTCGGTTGGCCATGGGGTCTTGGTTGGCCATGGTCTCTAGATGGGCTGTGGGGCCTTGGTTGGCCATGGGGTCTTGATTGGCCATTGAGCTTTCATGGACCTTCATGTCCATGGGGCCTTGGTTGACCTTGGGTTCTAGATGGTCCATGGGGTCTTGGTTGGCCATGGTCTCTAGATGGTCCTTGGAGGCTCGGTTGGCCATGGGGTCTTGGTTGGCCATGGTCTCTAGATGGGCTGTGGGGCCTTGGTTGGCCATGGGGTCTTGGTTGGCCATTGAGCTTTCATGGACCTTCATGTTCATGGGGCCTTGGTTGACCTTGGGCTCCAGATAGTCCAGGGGGTCTTGGTTTGCCATGGGGTCTAGATGGGCTGTGGGGCCTTGATCGGCCATGGGGTCTTGATCGGCCATGGGGTCTTGATCGGCCATGGGGTCTTGGTTGACCTCGGTCTCTAGATAGTCCTGGGAGCCCTGGTTGGCCACGGCATCTTGGGAGACCCTCCTGTCCAACCGGGCCATGGAGCCATGGTTGATGTTGGGTTCTAGATGGTCCTGGAAACCTTGGTTGCCCACGGAGCCCTGGTGGGTCATGGAGCCCCCACTGGCCATGGAACCCCCGTTGGCCTTAGTCTCTAGGTGGTCCTGGAAGCCTTGGTTGCCCATGGAGCCCTGGTGGGTCATGGAGCTCCCAGTGGCCTCCAGGTGGTCCTGGAAGCCTTGGTTGCCCATGAAGCCTTGGTTGGCCATGGAGCCTCCATTGGCTTTAGTCTCTAGGTGGTCCTGGTAGCCCTCGTTGACCGTGAGGCCCTGGTTGCCCACGAGGCCTTGGTTGGCCATGAACTCTTGGTGGGCCTTAGTCTCTAGGTGGTCCTGGTAGCCCTGGGTGGCCAGGAGGCCTTGGTTGCCCACTATGAGGCCTTGGTAGCCCATGGGGCCTCGGTAGCCCATGATGAGGCCTCGGTTGCCCACTATGAGGCCTTGGTAGCCCATGGGGCCTCGGTAGCCCATGATGAGGCCTCGGTTGCCCATGGGGCCTCGGTCGCCGTCGGGCTCAGTCTCTGGTTGGCCCTGGGGCCCCGCGTGTCCCTTGGTGGCCGGGGGGGTCATGGCCGCTGGGGGGGCCCTGGGGGGGCCCTGGGGGGGCCCGGCCACCCCCGTCCTCTCACAGCCGCATGGGGAGGTCCGGTGGGCACCTGGGGGGGGATAGAGAGTATGAGAGGGGACCCAGGCGTCCAGGGAAGCCTCAGATAGGACCCAGGCGTCTGGGAGACCCCCAAGAGGACCCAGGTGTCTGGGGGACCCCAGAGGGGACCCAGGCGTCCGGGGAACCCCCAAGAGGACCCAGGTGTCTGGGGGACCCCAGAGGGGACCCAGGCGTCCGGGGAACCCCCGAGAGGACCCAGGCATCTGGGGGGACCCCAGAGGGGACCCAGGTGTCCGGGGGACCCCCAAGAGGACCCAGGCGTCCAGGGGACCCCCAAGAGGACCCAGGCGTTTGGGAGACCCCCAAGAGGACCCAGGCGTCCGGGGGACCCTCAGATAGGACCCAGGCGTCCGGGCCCCCCCCCGCCATCCCCCTCGTTATCAACCCCGTTAATTAACCCCGGTCACCGCGGCAACCCGGGTGCTGCCATTATGCAAATGAGGCCCCGGGTTATTTATAACACCCCCCCCACCCCCCCGGTGGGTAATGGGGCTCATTAACATGCGCCGCATAATTAGCCAATCACATTAACTGCTGCACCTGCAAGGGGGGGGAGGGGGATTGACAGCAACGACCCCCCCCCCATGACACCCCCCTCCCCCATCCTTGGGACCCAGGCGTCCGGGTGGAGCACCGCAACCCCCTGCCCAAAAAGGGGACCCAGGCGTCCGGGGGGGCTCTCCCTCCCCCTATAGACCCCCCTGCCCCTGGGGGGGACCCAGGCGTCCGGGTGCCCCCACCCCCCCCCAAGGCATACTCGGCCCGTCCTCCCCACCCCACCCCCCCCGGCGTTAATTAATTCATTAATTGATTGATGGGGCGGGGGGGGGGGGGGGGGCACCCGGACGCCTGGGTCCCCTTTTGGGGGTAGGGGGAGTGGGTTGGTGCTCCACCCGGACGCCTGGGTCCCCTGTGGCTCCCGCGGGCACCTGAAGGTCATGGGGAGGAGAAGGGACTTGGGGTGGGGGCTCCGAAGGACCCAGGCGTCCGGGAGGGGACCCAGGCGTCCGGGAGGGGACCCAGGCGTCCGGGAGGGGACCCAGGCATCCGGCTGCTCCAGCCCCGCCCCCCTCCGTGAACACGGCCTTGCACACGCACGTGCAGACGCGTGCAAACCCCCGTGCACATCCCCCCCCCCCGCCTTGCACACGCACGTGCAAACCCTCGTGCAAACACTCGTGCACCCCCAGCCACACCCCCCGGTTCTGCGCCTGCACACTCGTGTGCGCACACACACACACACACACGTGCACTCGTGTGCACCCCCGTTTTGCACACACCCCCTTGCACACTCACGCGCACACTCACGTGCACCCCAGTTGTGCACCGACACGCCTTGCACGTGCGTTTGCACCCCAGCTTTGCACACACACACACGTGCACCCCAGCTCAGCGTGCACCCCCCATTGCACCCCCAATTTGCACAGACACCCCCTGCACACACTCGTGTGCACCCCAAGTCTGCACACACACACACACACCCCAATTTTGCACCGACGCGCCTTGCACACGCATGTGCACCCCAGCTTTGCACACACACGCACTCGTGTGCACCCCAGGTTTGCACAACCCCCTGCACACACTCGTGTGCACCCCAAGTTCGCATGCACACTCACGCACACCCCGAGTTTGCACAGACACCCCCTACACACGTGCGTGCACCCCAAGTTTGCACAGACACACTCACGTGCACCCCAGTTGGGCGCGCACCCCCTTGCACGCTCATTGCACCCCCGTTTTGCACACGACCCCCCCCCCGCACGCTCGTGTGCACCCCAATTTTGCACAAGCCCCCTCCTTGCACGTGCACGTGCACTCCAGTTTTGCACATGCACGTGCACCCCCGTGTCCCCCCCCCCATGCACCCCCCAGCATCCCGGGTTCATGCACACCCCCCCACACTTTGCACACGCGTGTGCCCCGCGGGGGAACCCAGGCGTCCGGGCCCTGCACCCATGGGGTGGAGGGGGCTGAGGGGGGAGGGGCAGGATCGGGCCCCCAGACCCTGCAGCGATTTGGGGGGGAGGCAGGATGGGGTCCCCACAATAAAGGGTGTCGTCCCCCCCCCCACCAAGGAGCCCCCCCAGACCCCCACATGGTGATGGGGGGAGGGATGTGACCCCCCCCCCACGGTAATCCCAAAACTGCCCGTCCACCCCGGACCCCCCCCCCCCAAACCTGCACCCTCGGGTACCCCCAAAACTGCCCCCCCCCCATCCTGCCCCCCCCAAACCTGCACACCACCCCCCCCCCCCAATATCCCCCATCCTGCATCGCTACCCCTGGTACCCCCATCTTGCCCCCCTCCCATCCTGCATCTCCCCCCCCCATAATATCCCACCCACCCCCCACTCTTTATCACGGGTACCCCCCTATTCTGCACCCCCTGGTAGCCCAAACCTGCCCCCCCCATCCTGACCCCCCTTCCCCAAACCTGCATCTCCATCCTGTCCCCCCCCATCCTACATCCCTGGTACCCCCAAACCTGCATCCCCATCATTCGTCCCTCCCTGTATCCAGCCCCCCCCATCCTGACCCCCCCATCCCGCCCCTCCCCGGACCCCCCCCCATCCCCCATCCCCCCCCCCCAAATATCCCCCATCCCGCCCCCCCATCCCCGTATCCCCTATTCTGCACCCCCTGGCACCCCAAACCTGTATCCCCATCCCTGGTACCCAAACCTGCATCCCTGGTCCCTCCTTGTATCCCCCCCCCCCATCCTGACCCCCCCCATCCCGAGTACCCCAAAACCTTCCCCCTCCCGGTCCCCCTATTCTGCATCCCCCCCCCTTAAAAATCCCTGGTACCCCCCCAAACCTGCATCCCCCCCCCCCCCCGAATCTCCTGCATCCCCATCCCTGGTACCCAAACCTGCATCCCTGGTCCCTCCCTTTACCCCCCCCCCATCCTAACCCCCCCATCCCGGGTACCCCAAACCTGCCCCCCCACCGGTCCCCCTATTCTACATCCCCCCCCCCCATAATATCACCCATCCCTGGTACCCCCAAATCTGCACACCCCCCCCCCAAATATCCCCCATCCTGCATCCCCATCCCTGGTACCCAAACCTGCATCCCTGGTCCCTCCCTATTATCCCCCCCCCATCCTGTATCCCCCCCCCCATCCTGCATCCCCCCCCCCCCCAAAATACCTCCCATCCTGACCCCCCCATCCCCCCCAAATCCCCCCTCCCCCCCATCCCCCTCCCCGGTACCCCCATCCCGCATCCCCCACCCCCCCCCCCCCGCCCCGGTCCCTCCCTGTATCCCCATCCCCGCCCCACCCCCCCCCGCAATGTGTGTGTGTCCCCCCCCCCACCTGGCCGGGCGGTGTCCGTGTGTCCGTCCGTCCGTCCGTGTGTCCCCGTGTCCCCGGTCCCGGCCCCGCCGCTTCCGCAGTCCCGCAGCTCCCGCCCCGCCGCGGGCGCGCGCGTCACCCCCCCAGCGCCCCCCCCCCAGCCAGCCAGCTCCCCCCCCCCCCCCCCCACCGCGGGCGCGCGCGCGGCCACGGGCACGCGCGTCACCGGTACCCCCCTCCCCCCAACCCCATCGGCTGCCCCATAGGCAGCCCATAGAGACCCTATAGACCCTATAGACAGCCCATAGGGACCCTATAGACACCCCATAGACACCCTATAGACAGCCCATAGACACCCTATAGACAGCCCATAGAGACCCCAGAGACACCCTATAGGGACCCCCATAGAGACCCTATAGACACTGCATAGACACCCTATAGAGACCCCCAGAGGCACCCTATAGAGACCCTATAGACACCCTATAGACATTGCATAGACACCCTATAGAGACCCCAGAGGCACCCTATAGAGACCCCATAGAGACCCTATAGACACCCCCAGAGACACCCTATAGGGGACCCACAGAGACCCTATAGACACCCTATAGACACCCCATAGACATCCTATAGAGACCCTATAGATACCGCATAGGGACCCCATAGACACCCTATAGAGACCCTATAGACAACCTATAGAGACCCCATAGACATCCCACAGCTGCCCCATAGAGACCCCTATAGATACCCCCCATAGGGACCCCTATAGATACCCCACAGCAACCCCGTAGGGACCACACAGGCACCCCTATAGGGACCCTATAAAGACCTTATACATACCCCATAGAGACCTATAGAGACCCCCATAAAACATCCTACAGAGACCCTATAGACCTACAGAGACCCCCATAGGGACCCCGTAGACACTCTTAGAGGGACCCTATAGATAGAGACCCCATAGACACCCCACAGCGGCCCCATAGGGGCCTCATAGACACCCCATAGGGAGCCCCTATGGCCCCCCAGCTGCCCCATAACCAGCCCCGGCCCCCCAGTATAACCAGTCTCACCAGTCCCTGTGCCCCCAGTTCCCGAGCACCCCCTGGGGGGACCCAGGCGTCCGGGGGACCCAGGCGTCCGGAGCGCAGCTGAGCCCTATCGGGGCCTAATTAGGGCTCATTAGCGGCAGCTGCTAATGAGGGTCACGCGGACCCCCCCCTTCCTGCCCCACCCACCCCCCAGCAGGGGACCCAGGCGTCCGGGGGATAAACAGACAGACAGACAGACAGACACATTGAGTTTATTCCCAAGGGACAAGCGTTGACTCCCCCCCCGCCACCCGCCCCCCCCCCCCCAAACAAAGAGGACCCAGTCATGCGGGACTCCCCCAACATGAGTGGACCCAGGCGTCCTGGCCCCATAACTTGAGTGGACCCAGGCGTCCGGGCCCTACAGGTGGGTGTCGAACACACCGTCCTCCAGCTCCTGCAGCTCCGGGGGGGTTTCTGGGGGGGGGGGAATTGGGGGGTGTGAGGGGCTCGGATGCCTGGGTCCCCCTCAATTTGGGGTCCCGGATGCCTGGGTCCCCTCATATTGGGGGTCCTAGACAATTGGGTCCCCTGGGGTTTGGGGGGTCCCCGGATGCCTGAGTCCCCTCATATTGAGGGTCCCAGACACTTGGGTCCCCGGGGGGTTTAGGGGGTCCCGGGCGCCTGGGTCCCCTGGGGGGTTTGGGGGTCCCGGATGCCTGGGTCCCCCTGGGGGGGCTTAGGGTCCCGGATGCCTGGGTCCCCTCATATTGAGGTTCCCAGACACTTGGGTCCCCTGGTGGGGTTTGGGGTCCCGGATGCCTGGGTCCCCTCATATTGAGGGTCCCAGACACTTGGGTCCCTGGGGGGTTTAGGGGGTCC
>JAVLUU010001036.1:30000-33910 GCA_032206185.1 Columba guinea | reverse complement strand
TTCTTTCTTTCTTTCTTTCTTTCTATCTTTGTTTCTCTCTTTCTTTCTTTCTTTCTTTCCTACGTTCTTTCTTTCTTTTTTTTCTTTCTTTTTTCTTTCTTTCTTTCTTTCTTTCTTTTTTCGATCTTTCTTTCTATCTTTCTTACTTTCTTTCTTTGTTTCTTTCCTACGTTCTTTCTTTCTTTCTTTTTTCTTTCTTTCTTTCTTTCTTTCTTTCTTTCTTTCTTTCTTTCTTTCTTTTTTCTATCTTTCTTTCTTTCTTTTTAATTTCTGTCTTTCTTTCTTTTTTCTTTCTTTCTTTCTTTTTAATTTCTTTCTTTCCTTCTTTCTTTCTTTCTTTTTATTTCCTACGTTCTTTCTTTCTTTCTTTTTTTCTTTCTTTCTTTTTTCTTTCTTTCTTTCTTTCTTTTTAATTTCTTTCTTTCTTTCTTTCTTTCTTTCTTTCTTTCTTTCTTTCCTGCGTTCTTTCTTTCTTTCTTTTTTCTTTCTTTCTTCGCTCTTTCTTTCTTTCTTTTTTACGTTCTTTCTTTCTTTTATATTTTCTTTCTTTCTTTCTTTATTTCTTTCTTTCTTTCTTTTTTCTTTCTTTCTTTCTTTCTTTCTTTTTAATGTCTTTCTTTCTTTCTTTCTTTCTTTCTTTCTTTCTTTCTTTTTTCTTTCTTTCTTTGTCTCTTTCTTTTTAATTTCTTTCTTTCTTTCTTTCTTTCCTACGTTCTTTCTTTCTTTCTTTCTTTCTTTCTTTTTTCTTTCTTTCTTTCTTTTTTCTTTCTTTCTTTCTTACTTTCTTTCTTTCTTCTTTCTTTCTTACTTTCTTTCTTTCTTCTTTCCCACGTTCTTTCTTTCTTTCTTTTTTCTTTCTTTCTTTATTTCTTTCTTTTTTCTATCTTTCTTTCTTTCTTTTTAATTTCTTTCTTTCTTTTTTTTTCTTTCTTTCTTTCTTTTTAATTTCTTTCTTTCTTTCTTTCTTTCTTTCCTACGTTCTTTCTTTCTTTTTTCTTTCTTTCTTTTTTCTTTCTTTCTTTCTTTCTTTCTTTCTTTTTTCTTTCTTTCTTTCTTTTTAATTTCTCTTTCTTTCTTTCTTTCTTTCTTTCTTTCTTTCTTTCTTTCTTTCCTCTGTTCTTTCTTTCTTTCTTTTTTCTTTATTTCTTTCTTTCTTTTTCATGTTCTTTCTTTTGTATTTCTTTCTTTCTTTCTTTCTTTCTTTCTTTTTTCTTTCTTTCTTTTTTCTTTCTTTCTTTCCTTCTTTTTAATTTCTTTCTTTTTTTCTTTCTTTCTTTTTTCTTTCTTTCTTACTTTCTTTCTTTCCCACGTACTTTCTTTCTTTCTTTTTTCTTTCTGTCTTTTTTCTTTCTTTCTTTCTTTCTTTCTTTTTTCTTTCTTTCTTTCTTTCTTTCTTCCTTTCTTTCTTCCTTTCTTTCTTTTTTTCTTTCTTTCTTTCTTTCTTTTTTCTTTCTTTCTTTCCTTCTTTTTAATTTCTTTCTTTCTTTCTTTTTTCTTTCTTTCTTTCTTTCTTTCTTCTTTCTTTCTTTCTTTCTTTCTTTCTTTCTTCCTTTCTTTCTTTCTTTCTTTCCTACGTTCTTTCTTTCTTTCTTTTTTCTTTCTTTCTTTCTTTTTTCTTTCTTTCTTTTTCTTTCTTTCTTTCTTTCTTTCTTTCTTTTTTTCTTTCTTTCTTTCTTTTTTCTTTCTTTCTTTCTTTTTAATTTCTTTCTTTCTTTTTTCTTTCTTTCTTTCTTTCTTTCTTTTTTCTTTCTTTCTTTCTTTTTTCTTTCTTTCTTTATTTTTTCTTTCTTTCTTTCCTTCCTTTTAATTTCTTTCTTTCTTTTTTCTTTCTTTCTTTCTTTCTTCTTTCTTTTTTCTTTCTTTCTTTCTTTTTTCTTTCTTTCTTTCTTTCTTTCTTTCTTTCCTACGTTCTTTCTTTCTTTCTTTTTTTTTCTTTCTTTCTTTTTTCTTTTTTCTTTCTTTCTTTTTTCTTTCTTTCTTTCTCTCTTTCTTTTTAATTTCTTTCTTTCCTTCCTACGTTCTTTCTTTCTTTCTTTTTTCTTTCTTTCTTCTTTCTTCCTTTCTTTCCTACGTTCTTTCTTTCTTTCTTTCCTTTTTCTTTCTTTCTTTCTTTTTTCTTTATTTCATTCTTTCTTTCTTTTTAATTTATTTCTTTCTTTTTTCTTTCTTTCTTTCTTTCTTTCTTTCTTTTTTCTTTCTTTCTTTCTTTCTTTCTTTCTTTCTTTCTTTCTTTTTATTTCTTTCTTTCTTTTTTCTTTCTTTCTTTCTTTCTTTTTTCTTTCCTTCTTTCTTTCTTTCTTTCTTTCCTACGTTCTTTCTTTCTTTCTTTTTTTTTCTTTCTTTCTTTTTTCTTTCTTTTTTCTTTCTTTCTTCCTTTCTTTTTTCTTTTTTCTTTCCTTCTTTTTAATTTCTTTCTTTCTTTTTTCTTTCTTTCTTCTTTCTTTCTTACTTTTTTACGTTCTTTCTTTCTTTTTTCTTTCTTTCTTTCTTTCTTTCTTTCTTTCTTTCTTTCTTTCTTTTTTCTTTCTTTCATTCTTCCTTCTTAATGTCTTTCTCTCTTTCTTTCTTTCTTTTTTATTTTTTTCTTTCTTTCTTTATTCTTTCTTTCTTTCTTTCTTTTTAATTTCTTTCTTTTTTCTTTCTTTCTTTCTTTCTTTTTTCTTTCTTTCTTTCCTACGTTCGTTCTTTCCTTCTTTCCTACGTTCTTTCTTTCTTTTTTTTTCTTTCTTTCTTTTTTCTTTCTTTCTTTCTTTCTTTCTTTTTTCTTTTTTTCTTTCTCTCTTTCTTTTTAATTTCTTTCTTTCTTTCTTTCTTTCTTTCTTTCTTTCTTACGTTCTTTCTTTCTTTCTTTCTTTCTTTTTAATTTCTTTCTTTCTTTCTTTCTTTTTTCTTTCTTTCTTTTTAATTTCTTTCTTTCTTTCTTTTTTCTTTCTTTCTTTCTTTTCTTTTTTCTTTCTTTCTTCTTTCTTTCTTTCTTTCCTTCTTTCTTAATTTCTTTCTTTTTTCTTTCTTTCTTACTTTCTTTTTAATGTCTTTCTTTCTTTCTATCTTTGTTTCTTTCTTTCTTTCTTTCTTTCCTACGTTCTTTTTTTTTTCTTTCTTTCTTTCTTTATTTATTTTTTCTTTCTTTCTTTCATTTTAATTTCTTTCTTTCTTTTTTCTTTCTTTCTTTCTTTCTTTTTTCTTTCTTTCTTTCTTTCTTTCTTTCCTTATTTCCTACGTTCTTTCTTTCTTTCTTTTTTCTTTCTTTCTTTCTTTTTTCTATCTTTCTTTTTCTTTTTAATTTCTTTCTTTCTTATTTCTTTCTTTCTTTCTTTTTAATTTCTTTCTTTCTTTCTTTCTTTGTTTCTTTCCTACGTTCTTTCTTTCTTTCTTTTTTTTCTTTCTTTCTTTTTTCTTTCTTTCTTTCTTTCTTTCTTTTTTCTTTCTTTCTTTCTTTCTTTTTAATTTCTTTCTTTCTTTCAATTTCTTTCTTTCTTTCTTTCTTTCCTACGTTCTTTCTTTCTTTCCTACGTTCTTTCTTTCTTTCTTTCTTTTTCTTTCTTTCTTTTTTCTTTCTTTCTATCTTTCTTTCCTTCTTTCTTTTTTCTTTCTTTCTTTCTTTTTAATTTCTTTCTTTCTTTCTTTCTTTCTTTCCTACGTTCTTTCTTTCTTTGTTTTTTCTTTCTTTCTTCTTTCTTTCTTTCTTTGTTTCTTACGTTCTTTCTTTTTTCTTTCTTTCTTTCTTTCTTTCTTTTTTTATTTATTTATTTCTTTCCTTCTTTTTTCTTTCTTTATTTCTTTCTTTCTTTCTTTTTATTTTCTTTCTTTCTTTTTTCTTTCTTTCTTTCTTTTTTCTATCTTTATTTCTTTTTAATTTCTTTCTTTCTTTCTTTCTTTCTTTCTTTATTCTTTCTTTCTTTCTTTTTAA
>JAVLUU010001036.1:22500-25000 GCA_032206185.1 Columba guinea | reverse complement strand
TCTTTCTTTCTTTTTCTTTTTAATTTCTTTCTTTATTTTTAATTTCTTTCTTTCTTTCTTTCTTTTTTCTTTCTTTCTTTCTTTCTTTCTTTCTTTTTTCTTTCTTTCTTTTTTCTTTCTTTCTTTCCTTCTTTCTTTCTTTCTTTTTTCATTATTTATTTCTTTTTTCTTAATGTCTTTCTTTCTTTCTTTCTTTCTTTCTTTCTTTCTTTCTTTCTTTACTACGTTATTTTTTTCTTTCTTTTATATTTCTTTCTTTCTTTCTTTCTTTTTTCTTTCTTTCTTTCTTTTTAATTTCTTTCTTTCTTTCTTTCTTTTTTCTTTCTTTCTTTCTTTCTTTCTTTTTTCTTTCTTTCTTTCTTTCTTTTTTCTTTCTTTCTTTTTAATTTCTTTCTTTCTTTCTATGTTTCTTTCTATCTTTCTTTCTTTCTTTCTTTCCTATGTTCTTTCTTTATTTCTTTTTTTTTCTTTCTTTCTTTCTTTCTTTCTTTTTTCTATCTTTCTTTCTTTTTAATTTCTTTGTTTCTTTCTTTTTTCTTTCTTTCTTTCTTTTTAATTTCTTTCTTTCTTTCTTTCTTTCTTTCTTTCTTTCTTTCCTACGTTCTTTCTTTCTTTCCTACGTTCTTTCTTTCTTTGTTTTTTTCTTTCTTTCTTTTTTCTTTCTTTCTTTCTTTCTTTCCTACGTTCTTTCTTTCTTTCTTTTTTCTTTCTTTCTTTCTCTCTTTCTTTCTTTCCCACGTTCTTTCTTTCTTTCTTTTTTCTTTCTTTCTTTCTTTCTTTCTTACTTTCTTTCTTTCTTTCTTTCTTTTTTCTTTCTTTTTTTCTTTCTTTCTTTTATATTTCTTTCTTTCTTTCTTTCTTTCATTCTTTCTTTTTTCTTTCTTTCTTTTTTCTTTCTTTCTTTCTTTCTTTCTTTCTTTCTTTCTTTCTTTCTTTCTTTCTTTTTTTCTTTCTTTCTTTCTTTCTTTTTTCTTTCTTTCTTTCCTTCTTTTTAATTTCTTTCTTTCTTTTTTCTTTCTTTTTCTTTCTTTCTTTCTTTCTTTCTTTCTTTTTTCTTTCTTTCTTTCTTTCCCACGTTCTTTCTTTCTTTTTTCTTTCTTTCTTTCTTTTTAATTTCTTTCTTTCTTTCTTTTTTCTTTCTTTCTTTCTTTTTAATTTCTTTCTTTCCTTCTTTTTAATGTCTTTCTTTCTTTCTTTCTTTATTCTTTCTTTCTTTTTAATTTCTTTCTTTCTTTTTTCTTTCTTTCTTTCTTTCTTTTTTCTTTCTTTCTTTCTTTCTTTCTTTCTTTCTTTCTTTCTTTCTTTCCTACGTTCTTTCTTTCTTTCCTACGTTCTTTATTTCTTTCTTTTTTTTCTTTCTTTCTTTTTCCTTTCTTTCTTTCTTTCTTTCTTTTTTCTTTCTTTCTTTCTTTCTCTCTTTCTTTTTAATTTCTTTCTTTTTTTCTTTCTTTCCTATGTTCTTTCTTTCTTTCTATTTTTCTTTCTTTCTTCTTTCTTTCTTTCTTTCTTTCCTACGTTATTTCTTTCTTTTTCTTTCTTTTTTCTTTATTTCTTTCTTTCTTTTTTCTTTCTTTCTTTCTTTCTTTCTTTCTTTCTTTCTTTCTTTCTTTCTTTTTTCTTTCTTTCTTTCTTTCTTTTTTCTCTCTTTCTTTCTTTCTTTCTTTCTTTCTTTCTTTCTTTCTTTCTTTCTTTCTTTCTTTTTTCTTTCTTTCTTTCTTTTTAATTTCTTTCTTTCTTTCTTTCTTTCTTTCTATCTTTCTTTCTATCTTTCTTAATTTCTTTCTTTCTTTCCTACGTTCTTTCTTTCTTTCTTTCCTACGTTCTTTCTTTCTTTCTTTTTTTCTCCTTTCTTTCTTTTTTCTTTCTTTCTTTCTTTCTTTCTTTCTTCTTTCTTTCTTTCTTTCTTTCTTTCTTTCTTTTATATTTTCTTTCTTTCTTTCTTTCTTTATTTCTTTCTTTCTTTTTTCTTTCTTTCTTTCTTTCTTTCTTTTTAATGTCTTTCTTTCTTTCTTTCTTTTTTTCTTTCTTTCTTTCTTACTTTTTTCTTTCTTTTTTCCTTCTTTTTAATTTCTTTCTTTTTTCTTTCCTTCTTTCTTTCTTTCTTTCTTCTTTCTTTCTTTCTTTCTTTCTTTCTTTCTTTCTTACTTTTTTCTTTCTTTCTTTCCTTCTTTTTAATTTCTTTCTTTCTTTTTTCTTTCCTTCTTTCTTTCTTTCTCTCTTCTTTCTTTCTTTCTTTCTTTTTAATTTCTTACTTTCTTTCTTTCTTTCTTTCTTTCTTTTTTTCTTTCTTTCTTTCTTACTTTTTTCTTTCTTTCTTTCCTTCTTTTTAATTTCTTTCTTTCTTTCTTTCTTTCCCATGTTCTTTCTTTCTTTCTTTTTTCTTTCTTTCTTTCTTTCTTTTTAATTTCTTTCTTTCTTTTTTCTTTCTTTTTCTTTCTTTCTTTATTTCTTTCTTTCTTTCTTTTTTCTTTCTTTCTTTCTTTCCCATGTTCTTTCTTTC
>JAVLUU010001036.1:10000-12500 GCA_032206185.1 Columba guinea | reverse complement strand
TTCTTTCTTTCCTTATTTCCTACGTTCTTTCTTCCTTTCTTTCTTTTTTCTTTCTTTCTTTCCTTCTTTTTAATTTCTTTCTTTCTTTTTTCTTTCTTTCTTTCTTTCTTTCTTTCTTTTTTCTTTCTTTCTTTCTTTCTTTTTAATTTCTTTCTTTCTTTTTTCTTTCTTTATTTTTTCTTTCTTTCTTTCTTTCTTTCTTTTTAATTTCTTTCTTTTTAATTACTTTCTTTCTTTTTTCTTTCTTTCTTTCTTTCTTTTTTCTTTCTTTCTTTTTTCTTTTTTTCTTTCTTTCGTTCTTTTTTCTTTCTTTCTTTTTAATTTCTTTCTTTTTAATTTCTTTCTTTCTTTCTTACTTTTTTCTTTCTTTGTTCTTTCTTTCTTTCTTTTTAATTTCTCTCTTTCTTTCTTTCTTTCTTTCTTTCTTTCCTTCTTTCTTTCTTTCTTTTTTCTTTCTTTCTTTCTTTTTTCTTTCTTTCTTTTTTCTTTCTTTCTTTCTTTCTTTCTTTCTTTCTTTCTTTCTTTTTCTTTCTTTCTCTTTCTTTCTTTCTTTCTTTCTTTTTTTTTTCTTTCTTACTTTCTTTTTTTCTTTCTTTCTTTCTTTCTTTTTTCTTTCTTTCTTTCCTTCTTTTTAATTTCTTTCTTTCTTTTTTCTTTCTTTTTCTTTCTTTCTTTCTTTCTTTATTTTTTCTTTCTTTCTTTCTTTCCCACGTTCTTTCTTTCTTTCTTTTTAATTTCTTTCTTTCTTTCTTTTTTCTTTCTTTCTTTCTTTCTTTCTTTCTTTCTTTCTTTCTTTTTTCTATCTTTCTTTCTTTCTTTTTAATTTCTTTCTTTCTTTCTTTTTTCTTTCTTTCTTTTTAATTTTTTCTTTCTTTCTTTCTTTCTTTCTTTCTTTCTTTCTTTCTTTCAATATTTTTTCTTTCTTTCTTTCTCTCTTTCTTTTTAATTTCTTTCTCTCTTTCTTTCTTTCTTTCCTACGTTCTTTCTTTCTTTCTTTTTTCTTTCTTTCTTCTTTCTTTCTTTATTTCCTATGTTCTTTCTTTCTTTCTTTCTTTTTTCTTTCTTTCTTTCTTTCTTCATTTTTTCTTTCTTTCTTTCTTTCTTTTTAATTTCTTTCTTTCTTTTTCTTTCTTTCTTTCTTTCTTTCTTTCTTTTTTCTTTCTTTCTTTCTTTCTTTTTTCTTTCTTTCTTTCTTTCTTTCTTTCTTTTTTGTTTCTTTCTTTCTTTTTTGTTTCTTTCTTTCTTTATTTTAATTTCTTTCTTTCTTTCTTTATTTTTTCTTTCTTTCTTTTTCTTTTTAATTTCTTTCTTTCTTTTTAATTTCTTTCTTTCTTTCTTTCTTTTTTCTTTCTTTCTTTCTTTCTTTCTTTCTTTTTTCTTTCTTTCTTTTTTCTTTCTTTCTTTCCTTCTTTCTATCTTTCTTTTTTCATTATTTATTTCTTTTTTCTTAATGTCTTTCTTTCTTTCTTTCTTTCTTTCTTTACTACGTTATTTTTTTCTTTCTTTTATATTTCTTTCTTTCTTTCTTTCTTTTTTCTTTCTTTCTTTCTTTCTTTTTAATTTCTTTCTTTCTTTCTTTCTTTTTTCTTTCTTTCTTTCTTTCTTTCTTTTTTCTTTCTTTCTTTCTTTCTTTTTTCTTTCTTTCTTTTTAATTTCTTTCTTTCTTTCTATGTTTCTTTCTTTCTTTCTTTCTTTCCTATGTTCTTTCTTTATTTCTTTTTTTTTCTTTCTTTCTTTCTTTCTTTCTTTCTTTCTTTCTTTTTTCTATCTTTCTTTCTTTTTAATTTCTTTGTTTCTTTCTTTTTTCTTTCTTTCTTTCTTTTTAATTTCTTTCTTTCTTTCTTTCTTTCTTTCTTTCCTACGTTCTTTCTTTCTTTCCTACGTTCTTTCTTTCTTTGTTTTTTTCTTTCTTTCTTTTTTCTTTCTTTCTTTCTTTCTTTCCTACGTTCTTTCTTTCTTTCTTTTTTCTTTCTTTCTTTCTTTCTTTCTTTCTTTCTTTCTTTCCCACGTTCTTTCTTTCTTTCTTTTTTCTTTCTTTCTTTCTTTCTTTCTTACTTTCTTTCTTTCTTTCTTTTTTCTTTCTTTTTTTCTTTCTTTCTTTTATATTTCTTTCTTTCTTTCTTTCTTTCTTTCTTTCTGTTTTCTTTCTTTCTTTCTTTTTTCTTTCTTTCTTTCTTTCTTTCTTTCTTTCTTTCTTTCTTTCTTTCTTTCTTTTTTTCTTTCTTTCTTTCTTTCTTTTTTCTTTCTTTCTTTCCTTCTTTTTAATTTCTTTCTTTCTTTTTTCTTTCTTTTTCTTTCTTTCTTTCTTTCTTTCTTTCTTTCTTTCTTTCTTTTTTCTTTCTTTCTTTCTTTCCCACGTTCTTTCTTTCTTTTTTCTTTCTTTCTTTCTTTTTAATTTCTTTCTTTCTTTCTTTTTTCTTTCTTTCTTTCTTTTTAATTTCTTTCTTTCCTTCTTTTTAATGTCTTTCTTTCTTTCTTTCTTTATTCTTTCTTTCTTTTT
>JAVLUU010001031.1:30000-35000 GCA_032206185.1 Columba guinea | reverse complement strand
AGAGAAATTAAAAAGAAATAAAGAAAGAAAGAAAGAAAAAAGAAAGAAAGAAAGAAAGAAAAAAGAAAGAAAGAAAGAAAGAAAAAAGAAAGAAAGAAAGAAAGAAAGAAAGAAAAAAGAAAGAAAGAAAGAACGTAGGAAGGAAGAAAGAAAGAAAGAAATTAAAAAGAAAGAAAGAAAGAAAGAAAGAAAGAAAGAAAGAAAGAAAGAAGAAAGAAAGAAAGAAAGAAAAAAAGAAGGTAGGAAAGAAAGAAATTAAAAAGAAAGAAAGAAAGAAAGAAAGAAAGAAGAAAGAAACAAAGAACGTAGGAAAGAAAGAAAGAAAGAAAGAAAAAAGAAAGAAAGAAAGAAAGAAAGAAAAAAGAAAGAAAGAAAGAAAGAAAGAACGTAGGAAAGAAAGAAAGAAAGAAATTAAAAAGAAAGAAAGAAAGAAAGAAAGAAAGAAAGAAAGAAAGAAAAAAGAAAGAAAGAAAGAAAGAAATTAAAAAGAAAGAAAGAAAGAAAGAAAGAAAGAAAGAAAAAAGAAAGAAAGAAAGAAAGAAAGAAAAAAGAAATTAAAAAGAAAGAAAGAAAGAAAGAAAGAAAGAAAGAAAGAAATTAAAAAGAAAGAAAGAAAAAAGAAAGAAAGAAAGAAAAAGGAAAGAAAGAAAGAAAGAACGTAGGAAAGAAAGAAATTAATAAGAAAGAAAGAAAGAAATTAAAAAGAAAGAAAGAAAGAAAGAAAGAAAGAAAAAAGAAAGAAAGAAAGAAAGAAATTAAAAAGAAAGAAAGAAAGAAAGAAAGAAAGAAAGAAAAAAGAAAGAAAGAAAGAAAGAAAGAAAAAAGAAATTAAAAAGAAAGAAAGAAAGAAAGAAAGAAAGAAAGAAATTAAAAAGAAAGAAAGAAAAAAGAAAGAAAGAAAGAAAAAGGAAAGAAAGAAAGAAAGAACGTAGGAAAGAAAGAAAGAAAAAAGACAGAAAGAAAAAAGAAAGAAAGAAAAAAGAAAGAAGAAAGAAAGAAAGAAAGAACGTGGGAAAGAAAGAAAGAAAGATAGAAAGAAAGAAAGAAAGAAAGAAAGAAAGAAAGAAAGAAAAAGAAAGAAGGAAAATGAAAGAAAGAAAGAAAGAAAAAAGAAAGAAGAAAGAAAGAAAGAAAGAACGTGGGAAAGAAAGAAAGAAAGAAAGAAAGAAAGAAATTAAAAAGAAAGAAAGAAAGAAAATGAAAGAAAGAAAGAAAGAAAGAAAGAAAGAAAGAAAGAAAGAAAGAAAGAAAAAAGAAAGAAAGAAAGAAAGAAAGAAAGAAATTAAAATAAAGAAAGAAAGAAATAAAGAAAAAAGAAAGAAAGAAAGAAAGAAAGAAAGAAAGAAAGAAAGAAAGAAATTAAAAAGAAAGAAAGAAAGAAAATGAAAGAAAGAAAGAAAGAAAAAAGAAAGAAGAAAGAAAGAAAGAAAGAACGTGGGAAAGAAAGAAAGAAAGAAAGAAAGAAAGAAAGAAAGAAATTAAAAAGAAAGAAAGAAAGAAAATGAAAGAAAGAAAGAAAGAAAGAAAGAAAGAAAGAAAGAAAGAAAGAAAAAAGAAAGAAAGAAAGAAAGAAAAAGAAAGAAATTAAAATAAAGAAAGAAAGAAATAAAGAAAAAAGAAAGAAAGAAAGAAAGAAAAAAGAAAGAAAGAAAGAAAGAAAGAAAGAAAGAAAAAAGAAAGAAAGAAAGAACGTAGGAAAGAAAGAAAGAAAGAAAGAAATTAAAAAGAAAGAAAGAAAGAAAGAAAGAAAGAAAGAAAGAAAGAAAGAAAGAAAGAAAGAAAGAAAGAAAAAAGAAAGAAAGAAAAAAGAAAGAAAGAAAGAAAGAAAGAAAGAAAGAAAAAAGAAAGAAAGAAAGAACGTAAGAAAGAAAGAAAGAAAGAAAAAAAGAACGTAGGAAAGAAAGAAATTAAAAAGAAAGAAAAAAGAAAGAAATAAAGAAGAAAGAAACAAAGAACATAGGAAAGAAAGAAAGAAAGAAATTAAAAAGAAAGAAAGAAAGAAAGAAAGAAAAAAGAAAGAAAGAAAGAAAAAAAGAAAGAAGGAAAGAAAGAAAGAAAGAAGAAAGAAAGAAAGAAAGAACGTAGGAAAGAAAGAAAGAAAGAAAAAAGAAAGAAAGAAAGAAAGAAAGAAAGAAAGAAAGAAAGAAAGAAAAAAGAAAGAAGAAAGAAAGAAAGAAAGAACGTGGGAAAGAAAGAAAGAAAGAAAGAAAGAAAGAGAGAAAGAAAGAAAGAAATTAAAAAGAAAGAAAGAAAGAAAGAAAATGAAAGAAAGAAAGAAAGAAAGAAAGAAAGAAAAAAGAAAGAAAGAAAGAAAGAAAAAGAAAGAAATTAAAATAAAGAAAGAAAGAAAGAAAGAAAAAAGAAAGATAGAAAGAAAGAAAAAAGAAAGAAAGAAAGAATGAAAGAAAGAAAAAAGAAAGAAAGAAAGAACGTAGGAAAGAAAGAAAGAAAGAAAGAAATTAAAAAGAAAGAAAGAAAGAAAGAAATTAAAAAGAAAGAAAGAAAAAAAAAGAAGAAAGAAAGAAAGAAAGAAAGAAAGAAAGAAAAAAGAAAAAAGAAAGAACGTAGGAAAGAAAGAAAGAAATTAAAAAGAAAGAAAGAAAGAAAGAAAAAAGAAAGAAAGAAAGAAAAAAAGAAAGAAGGAAAGAAAGAAAGAAAGAAGAAAGAAAGAAAGAATGAACGTAGGAAAGAAAGAAAGAACGTAGGAAAGAAAGAAAGAAAGAAAGAAATTAAAAAGAAAGAAAGAAAGAAAGAAAGAAAGAAAGAAAAAAGAAAGAAAGAAAGAACGTAGGAAAGAAAGAAAGAAAGAAAGAAATTAAAAAGAAAGAAAGAAAGAAAGAAAGAAAAAAAGAAAGAAAGAAAGAAAAAAGAAAGAAAGAAAAAAGAAAGAAAGAAAGAAAGAAAGAAAGAAAGAAAGAAAGAAAGAAAGAAAGAAAGAAAAAAGAAAGAAAGAAAGAACGTAGGAAAGAAAGAAATTAAAAGAAAGAAAGAAAGTAAGAAAGAAACAAAGATAGAAAGAAAGAAAGAAAGAAATTAAAAAGAAAGAAAGAAAAAAAAAGAAGAAAGAAAGAAAGAAAGAAAGAAAGAAAGAACGTAGGAAAGAAATAAAGAAAAAAGAAAGAAAGAAAGAAGAAAGAAAGTAAGAACGTAGGAAAGAAAGAAAGAAAGAAAGAAAGAAAAAAGAAAAAAAGAAAGAACGTAGGAAAGAAAGAAAGAAATTAAAAAGAAAGAAAGAAAGAAAGAAAGAAAAAAGAAAGAAAGGAAGAAAAAAAGAAAGAAGGAAAGAAAGAAAGAAAGAAGAAAGAAAGAAAGAAAGAACGTAGGAAAGAAAGAAAGAACGTAGGAAAGAAAGAAAGAAAGAAAGAAATTAAAAAGAAAGAAAGAAAGAAAGAAAGAAAAAAAGAAAGAAAGAAAGAAATTAAAAAGAAAGAAAAAAGAAAGAAAGAAAGAAAGAAAGAAAGAAAGAAAGAAATTAAAAAGAAAGAAAGAAAGAAAAAAGAATAAAGAGAGAACGTAGGAAAGAAAGAAAAAAGAAAGAAAGAAAGAAAGAAAGAAAATAAAAGAAAGAAAGAACGTAGGAAAGAAAGAAAGAAAGTAAGAAATTAAAAAGAAAGAAAGAAAGAAAGAAAGAAAGAAAGAAAGAAAGAAAGAAAAAAGAAAGAAAGAAAAAAGAAAGAAAGAAAGAAAGGAAGAAAGAAAGAAAAAGAAAGAACAAAGGAAAGAATGAAATTAAAAAGAAAGAAAGAAAGAAAGAAGAAGAAATAAAGAAAGAAAGAACGTAGGAAAGAAAGAAAGGAAGAAAAAAGAAAGAAAGAAAGAAGAAAGAAAGAAAGAAAGAACGTGGGAAAGAAAGAAAGAAACAAAGAAAGATAAAGAGAAAGAAAGAAAGAAAGAAATTAAAAAGAAAGAAAGAAAGAAAAAAGAAAGAAAGAAAAAAGACAGAAAGAAAAAAGAAAGAAAGAAAAAAGAAAGAAAGAAAGAAAGAAAAAAGAAAGAAAGAAATTAAAATAAAGAAAGAAAGAAAGAAAAAAGAAAGAAAGAAAGAAAGAAAAAAGAAAGAAAGAAAGAAAGAAAGAAAGAAAGAAAGAAAGAAAGAAAGAAAAAATAAAGAAAGAAAGATCGTAGGAAAGAAAGAAAGAAAGAAATTAAAAAGAAAGAAAGAAAGAAAAAAGAAAGAAAGAAAGAAAAAAGAAAGAAGGAAAGTAAGAAAGAACGTAGGAAAGAAAGAAAGAAAAAAGAAAGAAAGAAAGAAAGAAAGAAAGAAAGAAGAAAGAAAGAACGTAGGAAAGAAAGAAAGAAAGAAAGAAAGAAATTAAAAAGAAAGAAAGAAAGAAAGAAAGAAAGAAACAAAAAAGAAAGAAAGAAAGAAGAAAGAAAGAAAGAAAGAACGTAGGAAAGAAAGAAAGAAAGAAAGATAGAAAGAAAGAAAGAAAGATAGAAAGAAAATAAAAGAAAGAAAAAAGAAAAAAAGAAAGAAAGAAAGAAAGAAAATAAAAGAAAGAAAGAAAGAAAGAAAGAAAGAAAGAAAGAAAGAAAGAAAGAAAATAAAAGAAAGAAAGAACGTAGGAAAGAAAGAAAGAAAGAAAGAAATTAAAAAGAAAGAAAGAAAGAAAGAAAGAAAGAAAGAAAGAAAATAAAAGAAAGAAAGAACGTAGGAAAGAAAGAAAGAAAGAAAGAAATTAAAAAGAAAGAAAGAAAAAAAAAGAAGAAAGAAAGAAAGAAAGAAAGAAAGAAAGAAAGAAAAAAGAAAAAAGAAAGAACGTAGGAAAGAAAGAAAGAAATTAAAAAGAAAGAAAGAAAGAAAGAAAGAAAAAATAAAGAAAGAAAGAAAAAAAGAAAGAAGGAAAGAAAGTAAGAAAGAAGAAAGAAAGAAAGAATGAACGTAGGAAAGAAAGAAAGAACGTAGGAAAGAAAGAAAGAAAGAAAGAAATTAAAAAGAAAGAAAGAAAGAAAGAAAGAAAGAAAGAAAGAAAAAAGAAAGAAAGAAAGAACGTAGGAAA
>JAVLUU010001030.1:0-38700 GCA_032206185.1 Columba guinea | reverse complement strand
GAGGAAGAGATGAAGAAGAGTGAAGAGGTGAGGAAGAGTGAGAGGTGAGGAAGAGTGAAGAGGTGAGGAAGAGTGAAGAGGTGAGGAAGAGTGAAGAGGTGAGGAGAGTGAAGAGGTGAGGAAGAGTGAAGAGGTGAAGAAGAGTGAAGTGAAGAGGTGAAGAAGAGAGGAAGTGAAGAGGTGAAGAAGAGTGAAGTGAAGAGGTGAAGAAGAGTGAAGAGAAGAAGAGTGAAGAAGAGAAGAAGAGTGAAGTGAAGAAGAGAAGAAGAGTGAAGTGAAGAAGAGAAGAAGAGTGAAGTGAAGAAGAGAAGAAGAGTGAAGTGAAGAAGAGAAGAAGAGTGAAGTGAAGAAGTGAAGAAGAGTGAAGTGAAGAAGAGTGAAGTGAAGAAGAGTGAAGTGAAGAAGAGTGAAGTGAAGAAGTGAAGAAGAGTGAAGTGAAGAAGAGTGAAGAAGTGAAGAAGAGTGAAGAAGTGAAGAAGAGTGAAGAAGTGAAGAAGAGTGAAGAAGTGAAGAAGAGTGAAGTGAAGAAGTGAAGAAGAGTGAAGTGAAGAAGAAGAGTGAAGTGAAGAAGAGTGAAGAAGTGAAGAAGAGTGAAGAAGTGAAGAAGAGTGAAGAAGTGAAGAAGAGTGAAGTGGAGTGAAGAAGTGAAGAAGAGTGAAGAAGAGTGAAGAAGTGAAGAAGAGTGAAGAAGTGAAGAAGAGTGAAGAAGTGAAGAAGAGTGAAGTGAAGAAGTGAAGAAGAGTGAAGAAGTGAAGAAGAGTGAAGAAGTGAAGAAGAGTGAAGAAGTGAAGAAGAGTGAAGGTGAAGTGAAGAAGTGAAGAAGATTGAAGTGAAGAAGTGAAGAAGATTGAAGTGAAGAAGTGAAGAAGAGTGAAGTGAAGAAGAGTGAAGTGAAGAAGTGAAGAAGCGTGAAGAAGTGAAGAAGATAGAAGTGAAGAAGTGAAGACAGAGTGAAGTGAAGAAGAGTGAAGTGAAGAAGTGAAGAAGAGTGAAGAAGTGAAGAAGAGTGAAGAAAGTGAAGAAGAGTGAAGTGAAGAAGAGTGAAGTGAAGACGAGTGAAGTGAAGAAGAGTGAAGAAGAGTGAAGAAGTGAAGAAGAGTGAAGAAGTGAAGAAGTGAAGAAGAGTGAAGAAGTGAAGAAGAGTGAGAAGTGAAGAAGAGTGAAGAAGAGTGAAGAAGAGTGAAGAAGAGTGAAGAGGTGAAGAAGAGTGAAGAGGTGAAGAAGAGTGAAGAGGTGAAGAAGAGTGAAGAGAGTGAAGAAGAGTGAAGAGGTGAAGAAGAGTGAAGAGGTGAAGAAGAGTGAAGAGGTGAAGAAGAGTGAAGTGAAGAGGTGAAGAAGAGTGAAGTGAAGAGGTGAAGAAGAGTGAAGTGAAGAAGAGTGAAGAAGAGAAGTAGAGTGAAGTGAAGAAGAGAAGAAGAGTGAAGTGAAGAAGAGAAGAAGAGTGAAGTGAAGAAGTGAAGAAGAGTGAAGTGAAGAAGTGAAGAAGAGTGAAGTGAAGAAGAGTGAAGTGAAGAAGTGAAGAAGAGTGAAGAAGTGAAGAAGAGTGAAGAAGTGAAGAAGAGTGAAGAAGTGAAGAAGAGTGAAGAAGTGAAGAAGAGTGAAGTGAAGAAGTGAAGAAGAGTGAAGAAGTGAAGAAGAGTGAAGAAGTGAAGAAGAGTGAAGAAGTGAAGAAGAGTGAAGAAGAGTGAAGAAGTGAAGAAGAGTGAAGTGAAGAAGAGTGAAGCGAAGAAGTGAAGAAGAGTGAAGAAGGTGAAGAAGAGTGAAGAAGTGAAGAAGAGTGAAGTGAAGTGAAGAAGTGAAGAAGATTGAAGTGAAGAAGTGAAGAAGATTGAAGTGAAGAAGTGAAGAAGAGTGAAGTGAAGACGAGTGAAGTGAAGAAGTGAAGAAGAGTGAAGAAGAGAAGAGATTGAAGTGAAGAAGTGAAGAAGATTGAAGTGAAGAAGTGAAGAAGAGTGAAGTGAAGAAGAGTGAAGTGAAGAAGTGAAGAAGAGTGAAGTGAAGAAGTGAGAAGAGTGAAGTGAAGAAGTGAAGAAGAGTGAAGTGAAGAAGTGAAGAAGAGTGAAGTGAAGAAGTGAAGAAGAGTGAAGTGAAGAAGTGAAGAAGAGTGAAGTGAAGAAGAGTGAAGTGAAGAAGTGAAGAAGAGTGAAGTGAAGAAGTGAAGAAGAGTGAAGTGAAGAAGAGTGAAGTGAAGAAGAGTGAAGTGAAGAAGAGTGAAGAAGTGAAGAAGAGTGAAGAAGTGAAGAAGAGTGAAGAAGTGAAGAAGAGTGAAGAAGTGAAGAAGAGTGAAGAAGAGTGAAGAAGTGAAGAAGAGTGAAGAAGTGAAGAAGAGTGAAGAAGTGAAGAAGAGTGAAGTGAAGAAGTGAAGAAGAGTGAAGAAGTGAAGAAGAGTGAAGTGAAGTAGAGTGAAGTGAAGAAGAGTGAAGTGAAGAAGTGAAGAAGAGTGAAGAAGTGAAGAGAGTGAAGAAGTGAAGAGGTGAAGAAGAGTGAAAGAGGTGAAGAAGAGTGAAGAGGTGAAGAAGAGTGAAGAGGTGAAGAAGAGTGAAGAGGTGAAGAAGAGTGAAGAGGTGAAGAAGAGTGAAGAGGTGAAGAAGAGTGAAGAGGTGAAGAAGAGTGAAGAAGTGAAGAAGAGTGAAGAAGTGAAGAAGAGTGAAGAAGTGAAGAAGAGTGAAGAAGTGAAGAAGAGTGAATGAAGAAGTGAAGAAGAGTGAAGAAGTGAAGAAGAGTGAAGAAGTGAAGAAGAGTGAAGAAGTGAAGAAGTGAAGAAGAGTGAAGAAGTGAAGAAGAGTGAAGAAGTGAAGAAGAGTGAAGAAGTGAAGAAGTGAAGAAGAGTGAAGAAGTGAAGAAGAGTGAAGAAGTGAAGAAGAGTGAAGAAGTGAAGAAGAGTGAAGTGAAGAAGAGTGAAGAAGTGAAGAAGAGTGAAGAAGTGAAGAAGAGTGAAGTGAAGAAGAGTGAAGAAGTGAAGAAGTGAAGAAGAGTGAAGAAGTGAAGAAGAGTGAAGAAGTGAAGAAGAGTGAAGAAGTGAAGAAGAGTGAAGAAGTGAAGAAGAGTGAAGAAGTGAAGAAGAGTGAAGTGAAGAAGAGTGAAGAGGAAGAAGAGTGAAGTGAAGAAGAGTGAAGTGAGAAGAAGAGTGAAGAAGTGAAGAAGAGTGAAGAAGTGAAGAAGAGTGAAGAAGTGAAGAAGTGAAGAAGAGTGAAGAAGTGAAGAAGAGTGAAGAAGTGAAGAAGTGAAGAAGAGTGAAAAAGTGAAGAAGAGTGAAGAAGTGAAGAAGAGTGAAGAAGAGTGAAGAAGAGTGAAGAAGTGAAGAAGAGTGAAGAAGAGTGAAGAGGTGAAGAAGAGTGAAGAGGTGAAGAAGAGTGAAGAGGTGAAGAAGAGTGAAGAGAAGGAAGAGTGAAGAAGAGAGAGAGAAGAAGAGTGAAGAAGAGAAGAAGAGTGAAGTGAAGAAGAGAAGAAGAGTGAGTGAAGAAGAGAAGAAGAGTGAAGTGAAGAAGAGAAGAAGAGTGAAGTGAAGAAGAGTGAAGTGAAGAAGTGAAGAAGAGTGAAGAGTGAAGAAGAGTGAAGAAGTGAAGAAGAGTGAAGTGAAGAAGAGTGAAGAAGTGAAGAAGAGTGAAGAAGTGAAGAAGAGAAGAAGAGTGAAGAGAGAACGAAGAGTGAAGAAGAGAAGAAGAGTGAAGAAGAGAAGAAGAGTGAAGAAGTGAAGAAGAGTGAAGTGAAGAAGATTGAAGTGAAGAAGTGAAGAAGATTGAAGTGAAGAAGTGAAGAAGATTGAAGTGAAGAAGTGAAGAAGAGTGAAGTGAAGAAGAGTGAAGTGAAGAAGTGAAGAAGAGTGAAGAAGTGAAGAAGATTGAAGTGAAGAAGTGAAGAAAGATTGAGTGAAGAAGTGAAGAAGAGTGAAGTGAAGAAGTGTGAAGTGAAGAAGAGTGAAGTGAAGAAGTGAAGAAGAGTGAAGAAGTGAAGAAGAGTGAAGTGAAGAAGTGAAGAAGAGTGAAGTGAAGAAGAGTGAAGTGAAGAAGTGAAGAAGAGTGAAGTGAAGAAGTGACGAAGAGTGAAGTGAAGAAGTGAAGAAGAGTGAAGTGAAGACAGTGAAGAAGAGTGAAGTGAAGAAGAGTGAAGTGAAGAAGTGAAGAAGAGTGAAGTGAAGAAGTGAAGAAGAGTGAAGTGAAGAAGTGAAGAAGCGTGAAGTGAAGAAGAGTGAAGAAGTGAGAAGAGTGAAGAAGTGAAGAAGAGTGAAGACGTGAAGAAGAGTGAAGAAGTGAAGAAGCAGTGAAGAAGTGAAGAAGAGTGAAGTGAAGAAGAGTGAAGAAGTGAAGAAGAGTGAAGAAGTGAAGAAGTGAAGAAGAGTGAAGAAGTGAAGAAGAGTGAAGAAGTGAAGAAGAGTGAAGAAGTGAAGAAGAGTGAAGAAGAGAAGAAGAGTGAAGAAGTGAAGAAGAGAAGAAGAGTGAAGAAGAGAAGAAGAGTGAAGAAGAGAGAAGAGTGAAGAAGTGAAGAAGAGTGAAGAAGTGAAGAAGAGTGAAGTGAAGTGAAGAAGTGAAGAAGAGTGAAGTGAAGAAGTGAAGAAGAGTGAAGTGAAGAAGTGAAGAAGAGTGAAGTGAAGAAGAGTGAAGTGAAGAGAGTGAAGTGAAGAAGAGTGAAGAAGTGAAGAAGAGTGAAGTGAAGAAGAGTGAAGTGAAGGAAGAGTGAATGAAGAAGAGTGAAGTGAAGAAGAGAAGAAGAGTGAAGAAGTGAAGAAGAGTGAAGTGAAGAGTGAAGAAGAGTGAAGTGAAGAAGTGAAGAAGAGTGAAGAAGTGAAGAAGAGTGAAGAAGTGAAGAAGAGTGAAGTGAAGAGAGTGAAGAAGTGAAGAAGAGTGAAGTGAAGAAGTGAAGAAGAGTGAAGAAGAGTGAAGAAGAGTGAAGAAGAGTGAAGAAGAGTGAAGAAGAGTGAAGAAGTGAAGAAGAGTGAAGAAGTGAAGAAGAGTGAAGTGAAGAAGAGTGAAGTGAAGAAGAGTGAAGTGAAGAAGAGTGAAGAAGTGAAGAAGAGTGAAGTGAGAAGAGTGAGTGAAGAAGAGTGAAGTGAAGAAGAGTGAAGTGAAGAAGTGAAGAAGAGTGAAGAAGTGAAGAGAGTGAAGAAGTGAAGAAGAGTGAAGAAGTGAAGAAGAGTGAAGTGAAGAAGTGAAGAAGAGTGAAGAAGTGAAGAAGAGTGAAGAAGTGAAGAAGAGTGAAGAAGTGAAGAAGAGTGAAGTGAAGAAAGAGTGAAGTGAAGAAGAGTGAAGTGAAGAAGAGTGAAGAAGAGTGAAGAAGTGAAGAAGAGTGAAGAAGTGAAGAAGAGTGAAGTGAAGAAGTGAAGAAGAGTGAAGTGAAGAAGTGAAGAAGAGTGAAGTGAAGAAGTGAAGAAGAGTGAAGTGAAGAAGTGAAGAAGAGTGAAGAAGTGAAGAAAGAGTGAAGTGAAGAAGAGTGAAGAAGTGAAGAAGAGTGAAGAAGTGAAGAAGAGTGAAGAAGTGAAGAGGAGTGAAGAAGTGAAGAGGAGTGAAGAAGTGAAGAGGAGTGAAGAAGTATAGAAGAGTGAAGAGTGAAGAAGTGAAGAAGAGTGAAGAGGTGAAGAAGAGTGAAGAGATGAAGAAGAGTGAAGAGGTGAGGAAGAGTGAAGAGGTGAGGAAGAGTGAAGAGGTGAGGAAGAGTGAAGAGGTGAGGAAGAGTGAAGAGGTGAGGAAGAGTGAAGAGGTGAGGAAGAGTGAAGAGGTGAAGAAGAGTGAAGTGAAGAGGTGAAGAAGAGTGAAGTGAAGAGGTGAAGAAGAGTGAAGTGAAGAGGTGAAGAAGAGTGAAGAGAAGAAGAGTGAAGAAGAGAAGAAGAGTGAAGTGAAGAAGAGAAGAAGAGTGAAGTGAAGAGAGAAGAAGAGTGAAGTGAAGAAGAGAAGAAGAGTGAAGTGAAGAAGAGAGAAGAGTGAAGTGAAGAAGTGAAGAAGAGTGAAGTGAAGAAGAGTGAAGTGAAGAAGAGTGAAGTGAAGAAGAGTGAAGTGAAGAAGTGAAGAAGAGTGAAGTGAAGAAGAGTGAAGAAGTGAAGAAGAGTGAAGAAGTGAAGAAGAGTGAAGAAGTGAAGAAGAGTGAAGAAGTGAAGAAGAGTGAAGTGAAGAAGTGAAGAAGAGTGAAGTGAAGAAGAAGAGTGAAGTGAAGAAGAGTGAAGAAGTGAAGAAGAGTGAAGAAGTGAAGAAGAGTGAAGAAGTGAAGAAGAGTGAAGTGGAGTGAAGAAGTGAAGAAGAGTGAAGAAGAGTGAAGAAGTGAAGAAGAGTGAAGAAGTGAAGAAGAGTGAAGAAGTGAAGAAGAGTGAAGTGAAGAAGTGAAGAAGAGTGAAGAAGTGAAGAAGGTGAAGAAGTGAAGAAGAGTGAAGAAGTGAAGAAGAGTGAAGTGAAGTGAAGAAGTGAAGAAGATTGAAGTGAAGAAGTGAAGAAGATTGAAGTGAAGAAGTGAAGAAGAGTGAAGTGAAGAAGAGTGAAGTGAAGAAGTGAAGAAGAGTGAAGAAGTGAAGAAGATTGAAGTGAAGAAGTGAAGAAGAGTGAAGTGAAGAAGAGTGAAGTGAAGAAGTGAAGAAGAGTGAAGAAGTGAAGAAGATTGAAGTGAAGAAGTGAAGAAGAGTGAAGTGAAGAAGTGAAGAAGAGTGAAGAAGTGAAGAAGATTGAAGTGAAGAAGTGAAGAAGATTGAAGTGAAGAAGTGAAGAAGATTGAAGTGAAGAAGTGAAGAAGATTGAAGTGAAGAAGTGTGAAGTGAAGAAGAGTGAAGTGAAGAAGTGAAGAAGAGTGAAGAAGTGAAGAAGAGTGAAGTGAAGAAGTGAAGAAGAGTGAAGTGAAGAAGAGTGAAGTGAAGAAGCGTGAAGTGAAGAGAGTGAAGTGAAGAAGAGAAGAAGAGTGAAGTGAAGAAGTGAAGAAGAAGTGAAGTGAAGAAGTGAAGAAGAGTGAAGTGAAGAAGTGAAGAAGAGTGAAGTGAAGAAGAGTGAAGTGAAGAAGTGAAGAAGAGTGAAGAAGTGAAGAAGAGTGAAGAAGTGAAGAAGAGTGAAGTGAAGAAGTGAAGAAGAGTGAAGAAGTGAAGAAGAGTGAAGAAGTGAAGAAGAGTGAAGAAGTGAAGAAGAGTGAAGAAGTGAAGAAGAGTGAAGTGAAGAAGTGAAGAAGAGTGAAGTGAAGAAGAGTGAAGTGAAGAAGTGAAGAAGAGTGAAGTGAAGAAGTGAAGAAGAGTGAAGTGAAGAAGTGAAGAAGAGTGAAGTGAAGAAGAGTGAAGTGAAGAAGTGAGAAGAGTGAAGTGAAGAAGTGAAGAAGAGTGAAGTGAAGAAGTGAAGAAGAGTGAAGTGAAGAAGTGAAGAAGAGTGAAGTGAAGAAGAGTGAAGAAGTGAAGAAGAGTGAAGAAGTGAAGAAGAGTGAAGAAGTGAAGAAGAGTGAAGAAGTGAAGAAGAGTGAAGAAGTGAAGAAGAGTGAAGTGAAGAAGAGTGAAGAAGTGAAGAAGAGTGAAGAAGTGAAGAAGAGTGAAGAAGTGAAGAAGTGAAGAAGAGTGAAGAAGTGAAGAAGAGTGAAGAAGTGAAGAAGAGTGAAGTGAAGAAGAGTGAAGAAGTGAAGAAGAGTGAAGAAGTGAAGAAGAGTGAAGAAGTGAAGAAGTGAAGAAGAGTGAAGAAGTGAAGAAGAGTGAAGAAGTGAAGAAGAGTGAAGAAGAGAAGAAGAGTGAAGAAGTGAAGAAGAGAAGAAGAGTGAAGAAGAGAAGAAGAGTGAAGAAGAGAAGAAGAGTGAAGAAGTGAAGAAGAGTGAAGAAGTGAAGAAGAGTGAAGTGAAGTGAAGAAGTGAAGAAGAGTGAAGTGAAGAAGTGAAGAAGAGTGAAGTGAAGAAGAGTGAAGTGAAGAAGAGTGAAGTGAAGAAGAGTGAAGAAGTGAAGAAGAGTGAAGTGAAGAAGAGTGAAGTGAAGAAGAGTGAAGTGAAGAAGAGTGAAGTGAAGAAGAGAAGAAGAGTGAAGAAGTGAAGAAGAGTGAAGTGAAGAAGTGAAGAAGAGTGAAGTGAAGAAGTGAAGAAGAGTGAAGAGTGAAGAAGAGTGAAGAAGTGAAGAAGAGTGAAGTGAAGAAGAGTGAAGAAGTGAAGAAGAGTGAAGTGAAGAAGTGAAGAAGAGTGAAGAAGAGTGAAGAAGAGTGAAGAAGAGTGAAGAAGAGTGAAGAAGAGTGAAGAAGAGTGAAGAAGAGTGAAGTGAAGAAGAGTGAAGTGAAGAAGAGTGAAGTGAAGAAGAGTGAAGTGAAGAAGAGTGAAGAAGTGAAGAAGAGTGAAGTGAAGAAGAGTGAAGTGAAGAAGAGTGAGTGAAGAAGAGTGAAGTGAGAAGAGTGAAGTGAAGAAGTGAAGAAGAGTGAAGAAGTGAAGAAGAGTGAAGTGAAGAAGAGTGAAGTGAAGAAGTGAAGAAGAGTGAAGAAGTGAAGAAGAGTGAAGAAGTGAAGAAGAGTGAAGTGAAGAAGAGTGAAGTGAAGAAGAGTGAAGTGAAGAAGAGTGAAGTGAAGAAGAGTGAAGTGAAGAAGAGTGAAGAAGAGTGAAGAAGTGAAGAAGAGTGAAGAAGTGAAGAAGAGTGAAGTGAAGAAGTGAAGAAGAGTGAAGTGAAGAAGTGAAGAAGAGTGAAGTGAAGAAGAGTGAAGTGAAGAAGTGAAGAAGAGTGAAGAAGTGAAGAAGAGTGAAGTGAAGAAGTGAAGAAGAGTGAAGTGAAGAAGTGAAGAAGAGTGAAGAAGTGAAGAAGAGTGAAGTGAAGAAGAGTGAAGAAGTGAAGAAGAGTGAAGAAGTGAAGAGGAGTGAAGAAGTGAAGAGGAGTGAAGAAGTGAAGAGGAGTGAAGAAGTGAAGAAGAGTGAAGAAGTATAGAAGAGTGAAGAAGTGAAGAAGTGAAGAAGAGTGAAGAGGTGAAGAAGAGTGAAGAGGTGAAGAAGAGTGAAGAGGTGAGGAAGAGTGAAGAGGTGAGGAAGAGTGAAGAGGTGAGGAAGAGTGAAGAGGTGAGGAAGAGTGAAGAGGTGAGGAAGAGTGAAGAGGTGAGGAAGAGTGAAGAGGTGAGGAACAGTGAAGAGGTGAGGAGAGAGAGGTGAGGAAGAGTGAAGAGGTGAGGAAGAGTGAAGAGGTGAAGAAGAGTGAAGTGAAGAGGTGAAGAAGAGTGAAGTGAAGAGGTGAAGAAGAGTGAAGAGAAGAAGAGTGAAGAAGAGAAGAAGAGTGAAGTGAAGAAGAGAAGAAGAGTGAAGTGAAGAAGAGAAGAAGAGTGAAGTGAAGAAGAGAAGAAGAGTGAAGTGAAGAAGAGAAGAAGAGTGAAGTGAAGAAGTGAAGAAGAGTGAAGTGAAGAAGAGTGAAGTGAAGAAGAGTGAAGTGAAGCAAGTGAGAAGAGTGAAGAAGTGAAGAAGAGTGAAGTGAAGAAGAGTGAAGAAGTGAAGAAGAGTGAAGAAGTGAAGAAGAGTGAAGAAGTGAAGAAGAGTGAAGAAGTGAAGAAGAGTGAAGTGAAGAAGTGAAGAAGAGTGAAGAAGAGAAGAAGAGTGAAGTGAAGAAGAGTGAAGAAGTGAAGAAGAGTGAAGAAGTGAAGAAGAGTGAAGAAGTGAAGAAGAGTGAAGAAGTGAAGAAGAGTGAAGTGGAGTGAAGAAGTGAAGAAGAGTGAAGAAGAGTGAAGAAGTGAAGAAGAGTGAAGAAGTGAAGAAGAGTGAAGAAGTGAAGAAGAGTGAAGAAGTGAAGAAGAGTGAAGTGAAGAAGTGAAGAAGAGTGAAGAAGTGAAGAAGAGTGAAGAAGTGAAGAAGAGTGAAGAAGTGAAGAAGAGTGAAGTGAAGTGAAGAAGTGAATAAGATTGAAGTGAAGAAGTGAAGAAGATTGAAGTGAAGAAGTGAAGAAGAGTGAAGTGAAGAAGAGTGAAGTGAAGAAGTGAAGAAGAGTGAAGAAGTGAAGAAGATTGAAGTGAAGAAGTGAAGAAGAGTGAAGTGAAGAAGAGTGAAGTGAAGAAGTGAAGAAGAGTGAAGAAGTGAAGAAGATTGAAGTGAAGAAGTGAAGAAGATTGAAGTGAAGAAGTGAAGAAGATTGAAGTGAAGAAGTGAAGAAGTGTGAAGTGAAGAAGTGTGAAGTGAAGAAGTGTGAAAGTGAAGAAGTGAAGAAGAGTGAAGAAGTGAAGAAGAGTGAAGTGAAGAAGTGAAGAAGAGTGAAGTGAAGAAGAGTGAAGTGAAGAAGAGTGAAGTGAAGAAGAGTGAAGTGAAGAAGAGAAGAAGAGTGAAGTGAAGAAGTGAAGAAGAGTGAAGTGAAGAAGTGAAGAAGAGTGAAGTGAAGAAGTGAAGAAGAGTGAAGTGAAGAAGTGAAGAAGAGTGAAGTGAAGAAGAGTGAAGTGAAGAAGTGAAGAAGAGTGAAGAAGTGAAGAAGAGTGAAGAAGTGAAGAAGAGTGAAGTGAAGAAGTGAAGAAGAGTGAAGAAGTGAAGAAGAGTGAAGAAGTGAAGAAGAGTGAAGAAGTGAAGAAGAGTGAAGAAGTGAAGAAGAGTGAAGTGGAGTGAAGAAGTGAAGAAGAGTGAAGAAGTGAAGAAGAGTGAAGAAGTGAAGAAGAGTGAAGAAGTGAAGAAGAGTGAAGAAGTGAAGAAGAGTGAAGTGAAGAAGTGAAGAAGAGTGAAGAAGTGAAGAAGAGTGAAGAAGTGAAGAAGAGTGAAGAAGTGAAGAAGAGTGAAGTGAAGTAAAGAAGTGAAGAAGATTGAAGTGAAGAAGTGAAGAAGATTGAAGTGAAGAAGTGAAGAAAAGTGAAGTGAAGAAGAGAAGAAGAGTGAAGAAGTGAAGAAGATTGAAGTGAAGAAGTGAAGAAGATTGAAGTGAAGTAGTGAAGAAGAGTGAAGTGAAGAAGAGTGAAGTGAAGAAGAGTGAAGTGAAGAAGAGTGAAGTGAAGAAGAGAAGAAGAGTGAAGAAGTGAAGAAGAGTGAAGTGAAGAAGTGAAGAAGAGTGAAGTGAAGAAGTGAAGAAGAGTGAAGTGAAGAAGAGTGAAGTGAAGAAGAGTGAAGAAGTGAAGAAGAGTGAAGAAGTGAAGAAGTGAAGAAGTGAAGAAGAGTAAAGAAGTGAAGAAGAGTGAAGAAGAGTGAAGAAGTGAAGAAGAGTGAAGAAGTGAAGAAGGAGTGAAGAAGTGAAGAAGAGTGAAGTGAAGAAGTGAAGAAGAGTGAAGAAGTGAAGAAGAGTGAAGTGAAGAAGAGTGAAGTGAAGAAGTGAAGAAGTGAAGAAGAGTGAAGAAGTGAAGAAGAGTGAAGAAGTGAAGAAGTGAAGAAGAGTGAAGAAGTGAAGAAGAGTGAAGAAGTGAAGAAGAGTGAAGAAGTGAAGAAGTGAAGAAGAGTGAAGAAGTGAAGAAGAGTGAAGAAGTGAAGAAGAGTGAAGTGAAGAAGAGTGAAGAAGTGAAGAAGAGTGAAGAAGTGAAGAAGAGTGAAGAAGTGAAGAAGTGAAGAAGTGAAGAAGAGTGAAGAGTGAAGAAGAGTGAAGAAGTGAAGAAGAGTGAAGAAGTGAAGAAGTGAAGAAGAGTGAAGAAGTGAAGAAGAGTGAAGAAGTGAAGAAGAGTGAAGTGAAGAAGAGTGAAGAAGTGAAGAGAGTGAAGAAGTGAAGAAGAGTGAAGAAGTGAAGAAGAGTGAAGAAGTGAAGAAGAGTGAAGAAGTGAAGAAGAGTGAAGAACTGAAGAAGAGTGAAGAAGTGAAGAAGTGAAGAAGAGTGAAGAAGAGTGAAGAAGAGTGAAGAAGAGTGAAGAAGAGTGAAGAAGAGTGAAGAAGTGAAGAAGTGAAGAAGAGTGAAGAAGAGTGAAGAAGAGAAGAAGAGTGAAGAAGTGAAGAAGAGTGAAGAAGTGAAGAAGAGTGAAGAAGTGAAGAAGAGTGAAGAAGTGAAGAAGAGTGAAGTGAAGAAGAGTGAAGAAGTGAAGAAGAGTGAAGTGAAGAAGTGAAGAAGAGTGAAGAAGTGAAGAAGAGTGAAGAAGTGAAGAAGAGTGAAGAAGTGAAGAAGAGTGAAGAAGTGAAGAAGAGTGAAGTGAAGAAGAGTGAAGAAGTGAAGAAGAGTGAAGTGAAGAAGTGAAGAAGAGTGAAGAAGTGAAGAAGAGTGAAGAAGTGAAGAAGAGTGAAGAAGTGAAGAAGAGTGAAGAAGAGTGAGAAGTGAAGAAGTGAAGAAGAGTGAAGAAGTGAAGAAGAGTGAAGAAGTGAAGAAGAGTGAAGAAGTGAAGAAGTGAAGAAGAGTGAAGAAGTGAAGAAGAGTGAAGAAGTGAAGAAGAGTGAAGTGAAGAAGAGTGAAGAAGTGAAGAAGTGAAGAAGAGTGAAGAAGTGAAGAAGAGTGAAGAAGTGAAGAAGAGTGAAGAAGTGAAGAGGTGAAGAAGAGTGAAGAGGTGAAGAAGAGTGAAGAGGTGAAGAAGAGTGAAGAGGTGAAGAAGAGTGAAGAGGTGAAGAAGAGTGAAGTGGTGAAGAAGAGTGAAGAAGAGTGAAGAGGTGAAGAAGAGTGAAGAGGTGAAGAAGAGTGAAGAGGTGAAGAAGAGTGAAGAGGTGAAGAAGAGTGAAGTGAAGAGGTGAAGAAGAGTGAAGTGAAGAAGAGAAGAAGAGTGAAGAAGAGAAAGAAGAGTGAAGAAGAGAAGAAGAGTGAAGAAGAGAAGAAGAGTGAAGAAGAGAAGAAGAGTGAAGAAGAGAAGAAGAGTGAAGTGAAGAAGTGAAGAAGAGTGAAGTGAAGAAGTGAAGAAGAGTGAAGTGAAGAAGTGAAGAAGAGTGAAGAAGTGAAGAAGAGTGAAGTGAAGAAGAGTGAAGTGAAGAAGAGTGAAGAAGTGAAGAAGTGAAGAAGAGTGAAGAAGTGAAGAAGAGTGAAGAAGTGAAGAAGAGTGAAGAAGAGTGAAGAAGTGAAGAAGAGTGAAGAAGTGAAGAAGAGTGAAGAAGTGAAGAAGAGTGAAGAAGTGAAGAAGAGTGAAGTGAAGAAGAGAAGAAGAGTGAAGTGAAGAAGAGTGAAGAAGTGAAGAAGAGTGAAGAAGTGAAGAAGAGTGAAGAAGTGAAGAAGAGTGAAGAAGTGAAGAAGAGTGAAATGAAGAAGTGAAGAAGTGAAGAAGTGAGAAGATTGAAGAAGTGAAGAAGAGTGAGAAGAGTGAAGAAGTGAAGAAGACGTGAAGAAGTGAAGAAGAGTGAAGAAGTGAAGAAGAGTGAAGAAGTGAAGAAGTGAAGAAGAGTGAAGAAGTGAAGAAGAGTGAAGAAGTGAAGAAGAGTGAAGAAGTGAAGAAGTGAAGAAGAGTGAAGAAGTGAAGAAGAGTGAAGAAGTGAAGAAGAGTGAAGTGAAGAAGAGTGAAGTGAAGAAGAGCGAAGAAGTGAAGAAGAGCGAAGAAGTGAAGAAGAGCGAAGAAGTGAAGAAGAGCGAAGAAGTGAAGAAGAGTGAAGTGAAGAAGAGCGAGAAGTGAAGAAGAGTGAAGTGAAGAAGAGTGAAGAAGTGAAGAAGAGTGAAGTGAAGAAGAGTGAAGAAGAGTGAAGAAGTGAAGACGAGTGAAGAAGTGAAGAAGAGTGAAGAAGTGAAGAAGAGTGAAGTGAAGAAGAGTGAAGTGAAGAAGAGTGAAGTGAAGAAGAGTGAAGTGAAGAAGAGTGAAGAAGTGAAGAAGAGTGAAGAAGAGTGAAGAAGTGAAGAAGAGTGAAGAAGAGTGAAGAAGTGAAGAAGAGTGAAGAAGAGTGAAGAAGTGAAGAAGAGTGAAGAAGTGAAGAAGAGTGAAGAAGTGAAGAAGAGTGAAGTGAAGAAGAGTGAAGTGAAGAAGAGTGAAGAAGTGAAGAAGAGTGAAGAAGTGAAGAAGAGTGAAGAAGTGAAGAAGAGTGAAGAAGTGAAGAAGAGTGAAGAAGTGAAGAAGAGTGAAGAAGTGAAGAAGAGAAGAAGAGTGAAGAAGAGAAGAAGAGTGAAGAAGAGTGAAGAGGTGAAGAAGAGTGAAGAGGTGAAGAAGAGTGAAGAGGTGAAGAAGAGTGAAGTGAAGAGGTGAAGAAGAGTGAAGTGAAGAGGTGAAGAAGAGTGAAGAGAAGAAGAGTGAAGAAGAGAAGAAGAGTGAAGTGAAGAAGAGAAGAAGAGTGAAGTGAAGAAGAGAAGAAGAGTGAAGTGAAGAAGAGAAGAAGAGTGAAGTGAAGAAGTGAAGAAGTGTGAAGTGAAGAAGTGTGAAGTGAAGAAGTGAAGAAGAGTGAAGAAGTGAAGAAGAGTGAAGAAGAGTGAAGAAGTGAAGAAGAGTGAAGAAGTGAAGAAGAGTGAAGTGAAGAAGTGAAGAAGAGTGAAGAAGTGAAGAAGAGTGAAGAAGTGAAGAAGAGTGAAGTGAAGAAGTGTAGAAGAGTGAAGAAGTGTAGAAGAGTGAAGAAGTGTAGAGAGTGAAGAAGTGTAGAAGAGTGAAGTGAAGTGAAGAAGTGAAGAAGATTGAAGTGAAGAAGTGAAGAAGATTGAAGTGAAGAAGTGAAGAAGATTGAAGTGAAGAAGTGAAGAAGATTGAAGTGAAGAAGAGTGAAGTGAAGAAGTGAAGAAGAGTGAAGAAGTGAAGAAGATTGAAGTGAAGAAGTGAAGAAGATTGAAGTGAAGAAGTGAAGAAGAGTGAAGTGAAGAAGAGTGAAGTGAAGAAGAGTGAAGTGAAGAAGTGAAGAAGAGTGAAGAAGTGAAGAAGAGTGAAGTGAAGAAGTGAAGAAGAGTGAAGTGAAAAAGAGTGAAGTGAAGAAGAGTGAAGTGAAGAAGAGAAGAAGAGTGAAGAAGTGAAGAAGAGTGAAGTGAAGAAGTGAAGAAGAGTGAAGTGAAGAAGTGAAGAAGAGTGAAGTGAAGAAGAGTGAAGTGAAGAAGTGAAGAAGAGTGAAGAAGTGAAGAAGAGTGAAGAAGTGAAGAAGAGTAAAGAAGTGAAGAAGAGTGAAGAAGAGTGAAGAAGTGAAGAAGAGTGAAGAAGTGAAGAGAGTGAAGAAGTGAAGAAGAGTGAAGTGAAGAAGTGAAGAAGAGTGAAGAAGTGAAGAAGAGTGAAGAAGAGTGAAGAAGAGTGAAGAAGAGTGAGAAGAGTGAAGAAGAGTGAAGAAGAGTGAAGAAGAGTGAAGAAGAGTGAAGAAGAGTGAAGAAGAGTGAAGAAGAGTGAAGAAGTGAAGAAGAGTGAAGAAGAGTGAAGAGGTGAAGAAGAGTGAAGAGGTGAAGAAGAGTGAAGAGGTGAAGAAGAGTGAAGAGGTGAAGAAGAGTGAAGAGAAGAAGAGTGAAGAAGTGAAGAAGAGTGAAGAAGTGAAGAAGAGTGAAGTGAAGAAGAGTGAAGTGAAGAAGAGTGAAGTGAAGAAGAGTGAAGTAGTGAAGAAGAGTGAAGTGAAGAAGTGAAGAAGAGTGAAGTAGTGAAGAAGAGTGAAGAAGTGAAGAAGAGTGAAGTGAAGAAGAGTGAAGTGAAGAAGAGTGAAGTGAAGAAGAGTGAAGTGAAGAAGAGTGAAGTAGTGAAGAAGAGTGAAGTGAAGAAGTGAAGAAGAGTGAAGAAGTGAAGAAGTGAAGAAGAGTGAAGTGAAGAAGAGTGAAGTGAAGAAGAGTGAAGTGAAGAAGAGTGAGAAGTGAAGAAGTGAAGAAGAGTGAAGAAGTGAAGAAGAGTGAAGAAGTGAAGAAGAGTGAAGAAGTGAAGAAGAGTGAAGAAGTGAAGAAGAGTGAAGAAGTGAAGAGTGAAGAAGAGTGAAGAGGTGAAGAAGAGTGAAGAGGTGAAGAAGAGTGAAGAGGTGAAGAAGAGTGAAGAGGTGAAGAAGAGTGAAGAAGTGAAGAAGAGTGAAGAAGTGAAGAAGTGAAGAAGAGTGAAGAAGTGAAGAAGAGTGAAGAAGTGAAGAAGAGTGAAGTGAAGAGAGTGAAGAAGTGAAGAAGAGTGAAGAAGTGAAGAAGAGTGAAGAAGTGAAGAAGTGAAGAAGAGTGAAGAAGTGAAGAAGAGTGAAGAAGTGAAGAAGAGTGAAGAAGTGAAGAAGAGTGAAGAAGTGAAGAAGTGAAGAAGAGTGAAGAAGTGAAGAAGAGTGAAGAAGTGAAGAAGAGTGAAGAAGTGAAGAAGAGTGAAGAAGTGAAGAAGAGTGAAGAAGTGAAGAAGAGTGAAGAAGTGAAGAAGTGAAGAAGAGTGAGAAGTGAAGAAGAGTGAAGAAGTGAAGAAGAGTGAAGAAGTGAAGAAGTGAAGAAGAGTGAAGAAGTGAAGAAGAGTGAAGAAGTGAAGAAGAGTGAAGAAGTGAGAAGAGTGAAGAAGTGAAGAAGAGTGAAGAAGTGAAGAAGAGTGAAGAAGTGAAGAAGAGTGAAGAAGTGAAGAAGAGTGAAGAAGTGAAGAGTGAAGAAGAGTGAAGAAGAGTGAAGAAGAGTGAAGAAGAGTGAAGAAGAGTGAAGAAGAGTGAAGAAGTGAAGAAGTGAAGAAGAGTGAAGAAGAGTGAAGAAGAGTGAAGAAGAGTGAAGAAGAGAAGAAGAGTGAAGAAGTGAAGAAGAGTGAAGAAGTGAAGAAGAGTGAAGAAGTGAAGAAGAGTGAAGAAGTGAAGAAGAGTGAAGAAGTGAAGAAGAGTGAAGAAGTGAAGAAGAGTGAAGAAGTGAAGAAGAGTGAAGTGAAGAAGAGTGAAGAAGTGAAGAAGAGTGAAGTGAAGAAGTGAAGAAGAGTGAAGAAGTGAAGAAGAGTGAAGAAGTGAAGAAGAGTGAAGAAGTGAAGAAGAGTGAAGAAGTGAAGAAGAGTGAAGTGAAGAAGAGTGAAGAAGTGAAGAAGAGTGAAGTGAAGAAGTGAAGAAGAGTGAAGAAGTGAAGAAGAGTGAAGAAGTGAAGAAGAGTGAAGAAGTGAAGAAGAGTGAAGTGAAGAAGAGTGAAGAAGAGTGAAGAAGTGAAGAAGTGAAGAAGAGTGAAGAAGTGAAGAAGAGTGAAGAAGTGAAGAAGAGTGAAGAAGTGAGAGTGAAGAGTGAAGAAGTGAAGAAGAGTGAAGAAGTGAAGAAGAGTGAAGTGAAGAAGAGTGAAGAAGTGAAGAAGAGTGAAGAAGTGAAGAAGTGAAGAAGAGTGAAGAAGTGAAGAAGAGTGAAGAAGTGAAGAAGAGTGAAGAAGTGAAGAGGTGAAGAAGAGTGAAGAGGTGAAGAAGAGTGAAGAGGTGAAGAAGAGTGAAGAGGTGAAGAAGAGTGAAGTGGTGAAGAAGAGTGAAGAAGAGTGAAGAGGTGAAGAAGAGTGAAGAGGTGAAGAAGAGTGAAGAGGTGAAGAAGAGTGAAGAGGTGAAGAAGAGTGAAGTGAAGAGGTGAAGAAGAGTGAAGTGAAGAAGAGAAGAAGAGTGAAGAAGAGAAGAAGAGTGAAGAAGAGAAGAAGAGTGAAGTGAAGAAGAGAAGAAGAGTGAAGTGAAGAAGTGAAGAAGAGTGAAGTGAAGAAGAGTGAAGTGAAGAAGTGAAGAAGAGTGAAGAAGTGAAGAAGAGTGAAGTGAAGAAGAGTGAGTGAAGAAGAGTGAAGAAGTGAAGAAGTGAAGAAGAGTGAGAAGTGAAGAAGAGTGAAGAAGTGAAGAAGAGTGAAGAAGAGTGAAGAAGTGAAGAAGAGTGAAGAAGTGAAGAAGAGTGAAGAAGTGAAGAAGAGTGAAGTGAAGAAGAGAAGAAGAGTGAAGAAGTGAAGAAGAGTGAAGTGAAGAAGAGTGAAGTGAAGAAGAGTGAAGAAGTGAAGAAGAGTGAAGAAGTGAAGAAGAGTGAAGAAGTGAAGAAGAGTGAAATGAAGAAGTGAAGAAGTGAAGAAGTGAAGAAGATTGAAGAAGTGAAGAAGAGTGAAGAAGTGAAGAAGAGTGAAGAAGTGAAGAAGAGTGAAATGAAGAAGTGAGAAGTGAAGAAGTGAAGAAGATTGAAGAAGTGAAGAAGAGTGAAGAAGTGAAGAAGAGTGAAGAAGTGAAGAAGAGTGAAGAAGTGAAGAAGAGTGAAATGAAGAAGTGAAGAAGTGAAGAAGTGAAGAAGATTTGAAGAAGTGAAGAAGAGTGAAGAAGAGTGAAGAAGTGAAGAAGAGTGAAGAAGTGAAGAAGAGTGAAGAAGTGAAGAGAGTGAAGAAGTGAAGAAGTGAAGAAGAGTGAAGAAGTGAAGAAGAGTGAAGAAGTGAAGAAGAGTGAAGAAGTGAAGAAGAGTGAAGAAGTGAAGAAGAGTGAAGTGAAGAAGAGCGAAGAAGTGAAGAAGAGCGAAGAAGTGAAGAAGAGCGAAGAAGTGAAGAAGAGCGAAGAAGTGAAGAAGAGTGAAGTGAAGAAGAGCGAAGAAGTGAAGAAGAGTGAAGTGAAGAAGAGTGAAGAAGTGAAGAAGAGTGAAGTGAAGAAGAGTGAAGAAGAGTGAAGAGTGAAGAAGAGTGAAGAAGTGAAGAAGAGTGAAGAAGTGAAGAAGAGTGAAGTGAAGAAGAGTGAAGAAGTGAAGAGAGTGAAGTGAAGAAGAGTGAAGTGAAGAAGAGTGAAGTGAAGAAGAGTGAAGAAGTGAAGAAGAGTGAAGAAGAGTGAAGAAGTGAAGAAGAGTGAAGAAGAGTGAAGAAGTGAAGAAGAGTGAAGAAGAGTGAAGAAGTGAAGAAGAGTGAAGAAGTGAAGAAGAGTGAAGAAGTGAAGAAGAGTGAAGTGAAGAAGAGTGAAGTGAAGAAGAGTGAAGAAGTGAAGAAGAGTGAAGAAGTGAAGAAGAGTGAAGAAGTGAAGAAGAGTGAAGAAGTGAAGAAGAGAAGAAGAGTGAAGAAGAGAAGAAGAGTGAAGAAGAGTGAAGAGGTGAAGAAGAGTGAAGAGGTGAAGAAGAGTGAAGAGGTGAAGAAGAGTGAAGAGGTGAAGAAGAGTGAAGTGAAGAGGTGAAGAAGAGTGAAGTGAAGAGGTGAAGAAGAGTGAAGAGAAGAAGAGTGAAGAAGAGAAGAAGAGTGAAGTGAAGAAGAGAAGAAGAGTGAAGTGAGAGAAGAGAAGAAGAGTGAGTGAAGAAGAGAAGAAGAGTGAAGTGAAGAAGTGAAGAAGTGTGAAGTGAAGAAGTGTGAAGTGAAGAAGTGAAGAAGAGTGAAGAAGTGAAGAAGAGTGAAGAAGAGTGAAGAAGTGAAGAAGAGTGAAGAAGTGAAGAAGAGTGAAGTGAAGAAGTGAAGAAGAGTGAAGAAGTGAAGAAGAGTGAAGAAGTGAGAAGAGTGAAGTGAAGAAGAGTGAAGTGAAGAAGTGAAGAAGAGTGAAGAAGTGTAGAAGAGTGAAGAAGTGTAGAAGAGTGAAGTGAAGTGAGAAGTGAAGAAGATTGAAGTGAAGAAGTGAAGAAGATTGAAGTGAAGAAGTGAAGAAGATTGAAGTGAAGAAGTGAAGAAGAGTGAAGTGAAGAAGAGTGAGTGAAGAAGTGAAGAAGAGGAAGAAGTGAAGAAGATTGAAGTGAAGAAGTGAAGAAGATTGAAGTGAAGAAGTGAAGAAGAGTGAAGTGAAGAAGAGTGAAGTGAAGAAGAGTGAAGTGAAGAAGTGAAGAAGAGTGAAGAAGTGAAGAGAGTGAAGTGAAGAAGTGAAGAAGAGTGAAGTGAAAAAGAGTGAAGTGAAGAAGAGTGAAGTGAAGAAGAGAAGAAGAGTGAAGAAGTGAAGAAGAGTGAAGTGATGAAGAAGTGAAGAAGAGTGAAGTGAAGAAGAGTGAAGTGAAGAAGTGAAGAAGAGTGAAGAAGTGAAGAAGAGTGAAGAAGTGAAGAAGAGTAAAGAAGTGAAGAAGAGTGAAGAAGAGTGAAGAAGTGAAGAAGAGTGAAGAAGTGAAGAAGAGTGAAGAAGTGAAGAAGAGTGAAGTGAAGAAGTGAAGAAGAGTGAAGAAGTGAAGAAGAGTGAAGAAGAGTGAAGAGTGAAGAAGAGTGAAGAAGAGTGAAGAAGAGTGAAGAAGAGTGAAGAAGAGTGAAGAAGAGTGAAGAAGAGTGAAGAAGAGTGAAGAGATGTGAAGAAGAGTGAAGAAGAGTGAAGAAGTGAAGAGGTGAAGAAGAGTGAAGAGGTGAAGAAGAGTGAAGAGGTGAAGAAGAGTGAAGAGGTGAGAAGAGTGAAGAGGTGAAGAAGAGTGAAGTGAAGAAGTGAAGAAGAGTGAAGAGAAGAAGAGTGAAGAAGTGAAGAAGAGTGAAGAAGTAGAAGAAGAGTGAAGTGAAGAAGAGTGAAGTGAAGAAGTGAAGAAGAGTGAAGAAGAGTGAAGAAGAGTGAAGAAGAGTGAAGAAGAGTGAAGAAGAGTGAAGAAGAGTGAAGAAGAGTGAAGAAGAGTGAAGAAGTGAAGAAGAGTGAAGAAGAGTGAAGAGGTGAAGAAGAGTGAAGAGGTGAGAAGAGTGAAGAGGTGAAGAAGAGTGAAGAGTGAAGAAGAGTGAAGTGAAGAAGTGAAGAAGAGTGAAGAGAAGAAGAGTGAAGAAGTGAAGAAGAGTGAAGAAGTGAAGAAGAGTGAAGTGAAGAAGAGTGAAGTGAAGAAGAGTGAAGTGAAGAAGAGTGAAGTAGTGAAGAAGAGTGAAGTGAAGAAGTGAAGAAGAGTGAAGAAGTGAAGAAGAGTGAAGTGAAGAAGAGTGAAGTGAAGAAGAGTGAAGTGAAGAAGAGTGAAGTGAAGAAGAGTGAAGTAGTGAAGAAGAGTGAAGTGAAGAAGTGAAGAAGAGTGAAGAAGTGAAGAAGTGAAGAAGAGTGAAGTGAAGAAGAGTGAAGGGAAGAAGAGTGAAGTGAAGAAGAGTGAAGTGAAGAAGAGTGAGAAGTGAAGAAGTGAAGAAGAGTGAAGAAGTGAAGAAGAGTGAAGAAGTGAAGAAGAGTGAAGAAGTGAAGAAGAGTGAAGAGTGAAGAAGAGTGAAGAAGAGTGAAGAGGTGAAGAAGAGTGAAGAGGTGAAGAAGAGTGAAGAGGTGAAGAAGAGTGAAGAGGTGAAGAAGAGTGAAGAGGTGAAGAAGAGTGAAGAGGTGAAGAAGAGTGAAGAGGTGAAGAAGAGTGAAGAGGTGAAGAAGAGTGAAGAGGTGAAGAAGAGTGAAGAGGTGAAGAAGAGTGAAGAGGTGAAGAAGAGTGAAGAGGTGAAGAAGAGTGAAGTGAAGAGGTGAAGAAGAGTGAAGTGAAGAAGTGAAGAAGAGAAGAAGAGAAGAAGAGTGAAGTGAAGAGGTGAAGAAGAGTGAAAGTGAGAAGTGAAGAAGAGTGAAGAAGTGAAGAAGAGTGAAGTGAAGAAGAGTGAAGTGAAGAAGAGTGAAGAAGTGAAGAAGTGAAGAAGAGTGAAGAAGTGAAGAAGAGTGAAGAAGTGAAGAAGAGTGAAGAAGTGAAGAAGAGAAGAAGAGTGAAGAAGTGAAGAAGAGTGAAGAAGTGAAGAAGAGTGAAGTGAAGAAGAGTGAAGTGAAGAAGAGTGAAGAAGTGAAGAAGTGAAGAAGAGTGAAGAGAGTGAAGAAGTGAAGAAGAGTGAAGAGAGTGAAGAGTGAAGAAGAGTGAAGAATGTGAAGAAGAGTGAAGAAGTGAAGAAGAGTGAAGAAAGAGTGAAGAAGTGAAGAAGAGTGAAGAAGTGAAGAAGAGTGAAGAAGTGAAGAAGAGTGAAGAAGTGAAGAAGAGTGAAGTGAAGAAGAGTGAAGAGGAAGAAGAGTGAAGAAGTGAAGAAGAGTGAAGAAGTGAAGAAGAGTGAAGTGAAGAAGAGTGAAGTGAAGAAGAGTGAAGAAGTGAAGAAGTGAAGAAGGAGTGAAGAAGAGTGAAGAAGTGAAGAAGAGTGAAGAAGAGTGAAGAAGTGAAGAAGAGTGAAGAAGTGAAGAAGAGTGAAGAAGTGAAGATAGAGTGAAGTGAAGAAGAGTGAAGTGAAGAAGAGTGAAGAAGAGTGAAGAAGTGAAGAAGAGTGAAGAAGTGAAGAAGAGTGAAGTGTGAAGAAGAGTGAAGAAGAGTGAAGAGTGAAGAAGTGAAGAAGTGAAGAAGAGTGAAGAAGAGTGAAGAGGTGAAGAAGAGTGAAGAGGTGAAGAAGAGTGAAGAGGTGAAGAAGAGTGAAGAGGTGAAGAAGAGTGAAGTGGTGAAGAAGAGTGAAGTGAAGAGGTGAAGAAGAGTGAAGTGAAGAGGTGAAGAAGGTGAAGTGAAGAGGTGAAGAAGAGTGAAGAGAAGAAGAGTGAAGAAGAGAAGAAGAGTGAAGTGAAGAAGAGAAGAAGAGTGAAGTGAAGAAGAGAAGAAGAGTGAAGTGAAGAAGTGAAGAAGAGTGAAGTGAAGATGTGAAGAAGAGTGAAGTGAAGAAGAGTGAAGTGAAGAGAGTGAAGTGAAGAAGAGTGAAGTGAAGAAGTGAAAGAAGAGTGAAGAAGTGAAGACGAGTGAAGTGAAGAAGAGTGAAGAAGTGAAGAAGAGTGAAGAAGTGAAGAAGAGTGAAGAAGTGAAGAGAGAGTGAAGAAGTGAAGACGAGTGAGTGAAGAAGTGAAGAAGAGTGAAGAAGTGAAGAAGAGTGAAGAAGTGAAGAAGAGTGAAGAGTGAAGAGAGTGAAGAAGTGAAGAAGTGAAGAAGAGTGAAGAAGTGAAGAAGAGTGAAGAAGTGAAGAAGAGTGAAGAAGGTGAAGAAGTGAAGAAGAGTGAAGAAGTGAAGAAGAGTGAAGTGAAGAAGTGAAGAAGAAGTGAGAAGAGTGAAAGTGTAGAAGAGTGAAGAAGTGAAGAAGAGTGAAGTGAAGTGAAGAAGTGAAGAAGATTGAAGTGAAGAAGTGAAGAAGATTGAAGTGAAGAAGTGAAGAAGAGTGAAGTGAAGAAGAGTGAAGTGAAGAAGAGTGAAGTGAAGAAGAGTGAAGTGAAGAAGAGTGAAGTGAAGAGAGAAGAAGAGTGAAGAAGTGAAGAAGAGTGAAGAAGTGAAGAAGAGTGAAGTGAAGTGAAGAAGAGTGAAGTGAAGAAGAGTGAAGTGAAGAAGTGAAGAAGAGTGAAGTGAAGAAGTGAAGAAGAGTGAAGTGAAGAAGTGAAGAAGAGTGAAGAGGTGAGAAGAGTGAAGAGGTGAGGAAGAGGTGAAGAGGTGAGGAAGAGTGAAGAGGTGAGGAAGAGTGAAGAGGTGAGGAGAGTGAAGAGGTGAGGAAGAGTGAAGAGGTGAGGAAGAGTGAAGAGGTGAAGAAGAGTGAAGTGAAGAGGTGAAGAAGAGTGAAGTGAAGAGGTGAAGAAGAGTGAAGTGAAGAGGTGAAGAAGAGTGAAGGAAGAGGTGAAGAAGAGTGAAGAGAAGAAGAGGTGAAGGAGAGAAGAAGAGTGAAGTGAAGAAGAGAAGAAGAGTGAAGTGAAGAAGAGAAGAAGAGTGAAGTGAAGAAGAGAAGAAGAGTGAAGTGAAGAAGTGAAGAAGAGTGAAGTGAAGAAGAGTGAAGTGAAGAAGAGTGAAGTGAAGAAGTGAAGAAGAGTGAAGAAGTGAAGAAGAGTGAAGAAGTGAAGAAGAGTGAAGAAGTGAAGAAGAGTGAAGAAGTGAAGAAGAGTGAAGAAGTGAAGAAGAGTGAAGAAGTGAAGAAGAGTGAAGTGAAGAAAGTGAAGAAGAGTGAAGAAGTGAAGAAGAGTGAAGTGAGAAGAGTGAAGAAGTGAAGAAGAGTGAAGAAGTGAAGAAGAGTGAAGAAGTGAGAAGAGTGAAGAAGTGAAGAAGAGTGAAGTGGAGTGAAGAAGTGAAGAAGAGTGAAGAAGAGTGAAGAAGTGAAGAAGAGTGAAGAAGTGAAGAAGAGTGAAGAAGTGAAGAAGAGTGAAGTGAAGAAGTGAAGAAGAGTGAGAAGTGAAGAAGAGTGAAGAAGTGAAGAAGAGTGAAGTGAAGTGAAGAAGTGAAGAAGATTGAAGTGAAGAAGTGAAGAAGATTGAAGTGAAGAAGTGAAGAAGAGTGAAGTGAAGAAGAGTGAAGTGAAGAAGTGAAGAAGAGTGAAGAAGTGAAGAAGTGAAGAAGAGTGAAGTGAAGAAGAGTGAAGTGAAGAAGTGAAGAAGAGTGAAGAGTGAAGAAGATTGAAGTGAAGAAGTGAAGAAGATTGAAGTGAAGAAGTGAAGAAGATTGAAGTGAAGAAGTGAAGAAGATTGAAGTGAAGAAGTGTGAAGTGAAGAAGAGTGAGTGAAGAAGTGAAGAAGAGTGAGAAGTGAAGAAGAGTGAAGTGAAGAAGTGAAGAAGAGTGAAGTGAAGAAGAGTGAAGTGAAGAAGAGTGAAGTGAAGAAGAGTGAAGTGAAGAAGAGAAGAAGAGTGAAGTGAAGAAGTGAAGAAGAGTGAAGTGAAGAAGTGAAGAAGAGTGAAGTGAAGAAGTGAAGAAGAGTGAAGTGAAGAAGAGTGAAGTGAAGAAGTGAAGAAGAGTGAAGAAGTGAAGAAGAGTGAAGAAGTGAAGAAGAGTGAAGTGAAGAAGTGAAGAAGAGTGAAGAAGTGAAGAAGAGTGAAGAAGTGAAGAAGAGTGAAGAAGTGAAGAAGAGTGAAGAAGTGAAGAAGAGTGAAGTGAAGAAGTGAAGAAGAGTGAAGTGAAGAAGAGTGAAGTGAAGAAGAGTGAAGTGAAGAAGAGTGAAGTGAAGAAGAGTGAAGTGAAGAAGTGAAGAAGAGTGAAGTGAAGAAGTGAAGAAGAGTGAAGTGAAGAAGTGAAGAAGAGTGAAGAAGTGAAGAAGAGTGAAGAAGTGAAGAAGAGTGAAGAAGTGAAGAATAGTGAAGTGAAGAAGAGTGAAGAAGTGAAGAAGAGTGAAGAAGTGAAGAAGAGTGAAGAAGTGAAGAAGTGAAGAAGAGTGAAGAAGTGAAGAAGAGTGAAGAAGTGAAGAAGAGTGAAGAAGTGAAGAAGAGTGAAGAAGAGAAGAAGAGTGAAGAAGTGAAGAAGAGAAGAAGAGTGAAGAAGAGAAGAAGAGTGAAGAAGAGAAGAAGAGTGAGAAGTGAAGAAGAGTGAAGAAGTGAAGAAGAGTGAAGTGAAGTGAGAAGTGAAGAAGAGTGAAGTGAAGAAGTGAAGAAGAGTGAAGTGAAGAAGTGAAGAAGAGTGAAGTGAAGAAGAGTGAAGTGAAGAAGAGTGAGAAGTGAAGAAGAGTGAAGAAGTGAAGAAGAGTGAAGTGAAGAAGAGTGAAGTGAAGAAGAGTGAAGTGAAGAAGAGTGAAGTGAAGAAGAGAAGAAGAGTGAAGAAGTGAAGAAGAGTGAAGTGAAGAAGTGAAGAAGAGTGAAGTGAAGAAGTGAAGAAGAGTGAGAAGTGAAGAAGAGTGAAGAAGTGAAGAAGAGTGAAGTGAAGAAGAGTGAAGAAGTGAAGAAGAGTGAAGTGAAGAAGTGAAGAAGAGTGAAGAAGAGTGAAGAAGAGTGAAGAAGAGTGAAGAAGAGTGAAGAAGAGTGAAGAAGTGAAGAAGAGTGAAGAAGTGAAGAAGAGTGAAGTGAAGAAGAGTGAAGTGAAGAAGAGTGAAGTGAAGAAGAGTGAAGAAGTGAAGAAGAGTGGAAGTGAAGAAGAGTGAAAAGAAGTGAAGAAGAGTGAAGTGAAGAAGAGTGAAGTGAAGAAGAGTGAAGTGAAGAAGTGAAGAAGAGTGAAGAAGTGAAGAAGAGTGAAGAAGTGAAGAAGAGTGAAGTGAAGAAGAGTGAAGTGAAGAAGTGAAGAAGAGTGAAGAAGTGAAGAAGAGTGAAGAAGTGAAGAAGAGTGAAGTGAAGAAGAGTGAAGTGAAGAAGAGTGAAGTGAAGAAGAGTGAAGAAGAGTGAAGAAGTGAAGAAGAGTGAAGAAGTGAAGAAGAGTGAAGTGAAGAAGTGAAGAAGAGTGAAGTGAAGAAGTGAAGAGAGTGAAGTGAGAAGAGTGAAGTGAAGAAGTGAAGAAGAGTGAAGAAGTGAAGAAGAGTGAAGTGAAGAAGTGAAGAAGAGTGAAGTGAAGAAGTGAAGAAGAGTGAAGTGAAGAAGTGAAGAAGAGTGAAGAAGTGAAGAAGAGTGAAGAAGTGAAGAGGAGTGAAGAAGTGAAGAAGAGTGAAGAAGTATAGAAGAGTGAAGAAGTGAAGAAGTGAAGAAGAGTGAAGAGGTGAAGAAGAGTGAAGAGGTGAAGAAGAGTGAAGAGGTGAGGAAGAGTGAAGAGGTGAGGAAGAGTGAAGAGGTGAGGAAGAGTGAAGAGGTGAGGAAGAGTGAAGAGGTGAGGAAGAGTGAAGAGGTGAGGAAGAGTGAAGAGGTGAGGAAGAGTGAAGAGGTGAAGAAGAGTGAAGTGAAGAGGTGAAGAAGAGTGAAGTGAAGAGGTGAAGAAGAGTGAAGTGAAGAGGTGAAGAAGAGTGAAGAGAAGAAGAGTGAAGAAGAGAAGAAGAGTGAAGTGAAGAAGAGAAGAAGAGTGAAGTGAAGAAGAGAAGAAGAGTGAAGTGAAGAAGAGAAGAAGAGTGAAGTGAAGAAGAGAAGAAGAGTGAAGTGAAGAAGTGAAGAAGAGTGAAGTGAAGAAGAGTGAAGTGAAGAAGAGTGAAGTGAAGAAGTGAAGAAGAGTGAAGAAGTGAAGAAGAGTGAAGAAGTGAAGAAGAGTGAAGTGAAGAAGAGTGAAGAAGTGAAGAAGAGTGAAGAAGTGAAGAAGAGTGAAGAAGTGAAGAAGAGTGAAGAAGTGAAGAAGAGTGAAGTGAAGAAGTGAAGAAGAGTGAAGAAGAGAAGAAGAGTGAAGTGAAGAAGAGTGAAGAAGTGAAGAAGAGTGAAGAAGTGAAGAAGAGTGAAGAAGTGAAGAAGAGTGAAGTGGAGTGAAGAAGTGAAGAAGAGTGAAGAAGAGTGAAGAAGTGAAGAAGAGTGAAGAAGTGAAGAAGAGTGAAGAAGTGAAGAAGAGTGAAGAAGTGAAGAAGAGTGAAGTGAAGAAGTGAAGAAGAGTGAAGAAGTGAAGAAGAGTGAAGAAGTGAAGAAGAGTGAAGAAGTGAAGAAGAGTGAAGTGAAGTGAAGAAGTGAAGAAGATTGAAGAGAAGAAGTGAAGAAGAGTGAAGTGAAGAAGAGTGAAGTGAAGAAGTGAAGAAGAGTGAAGAAGTGAAGAAGATTGAAGTGAAGAAGTGAAGAAGAGTGAAGTGAAGAAGAGTGAAGTGAAGAAGTGAAGAAGAGTGAAGAAGTGAAGAAGATTGAAGTGAAGAAGTGAAGAAGATTGAAGTGAAGAAGTGAAGAAGATTGAAGTGAAGAAGTGAAGAAGATTGAAGTGAAGAAGTGAAGAAGTGTGAAGTGAAGAAGTGTGAAGTGAAGAAGAGTGAAGTGAAGAAGTGAAGAAGAGTGAAGAAGTGAAGAAGAGTGAAGTGAAGAAGTGAAGAAGAGTGAAGTGAAGAAGAGTGAAGTGAAGAAGAGTGAAGTGAAGAAGAGTGAAGTGAAGAAGAGTGAAGAGAAGAAGAGAAGAAGAGTGAAGTGAAGAAGTGAAGAAGAGTGAAGTGAAGAAGTGAAGAAGAGTGAAAGTGAAGAAGTGAAGAAGAGTGAAGTGAAGAAGAGTGAAGTGAAGAAGTGAAGAAGAGTGAAGAAGTGAAGAAGAGTGAAGAAGTGAAGAAGAGAAGAAGAGTGAAGAAGTGAAGAAGAGTGAAGAAGTGAAGAAGAGTGAAGAAGTGAAGAAGAGTGAAGTGGAGTGAAGAAGTGAAGAAGAGTGAAGAAGTGAAGAAGAGTGAAGAAGTGAAGAAGAGTGAAGCAGAGTGAAGAAGTGAAGAAGAGTGAAGAAGTGAAGAAGAGTGAAGAAGTGAAGAAGAGTGAAGTGAAGAAGTGAAGAAGAGTGAAGAAGTGAAGAAGAGTGAAGAAGTGAAGAAGAGTGAAGTGAAGTAAAGAAGTGAAGAAGATTGAAGTGAACGAAGTGAAGAAGATTGAAGTGAAGAAGTGAAGAAAAGTGAAGTGAAGAAGAGTGAAGTGAAGAAGTGAAGAAGAGTGAAGAAGTGAAGAAGATTGAAGTGAAGAAAGTGAAGAAGATTGAAGTGAAGTAGTGAAGAAGAGTGAAGTGAAGAAGAGTGAAGTGAAGAAGAGTGAAGTGAAGAAGAGTGAAGTGAAGAAGAGAAGAAGAGTGAAGAAGTGAAGAAGAGTGAAGTGAAGAAGTGAAGAAGAGTGAAGAAGAGTGAAGTGAAGAAGAGTGAAGTGAAGAAGAGTGAAGTGAAGAAGAGTGAAGAAGTGAAGAAGAGTGAAGAAGTGAAGAAGTGAAGAAGTGAAGAAGAGTAAAGAAGTGAAGAAGAGTGAAGAAGAGTGAAGAAGTGAAGAAGAGTGAGAAGTGAAGAAGAGTGAGAAGTGAAGAAGAGTGAAGTGAAGAAGTGAAGAAGAGTGAAGAAGTGAAGAAGAGTGAAGTGAAGAAGAGTGAAGTGAAGAAGTGAAGAAGTGAAGAAGAGTGAAGAAGTGAAGAAGAGTGAAGAAGTGAAGAAGTGAAGAAGACGTGAAGAAGTGAAGAAGAGTGAAGAAGTGAAGAAGAGTGAAGAAGTGAAGAAGTGAAGAAGAGTGAAGAAGTGAAGAAGAGTGAAGAAGTGAAGAAGAGTGAAGTGAAGAAGAGTGAAGAAGTGAAGAAGAGTGAAGAAGTGAAGAAGAGTGAAGAAGTGAAGAAGTGAAGAAGAGTGAAGAAGTGAAGAAGAGTGAAGAAGTGAAGAAGAGTGAAGAAGTGAAGAAGTGAAGAAGAGTGAAGAAGTGAAGAAGAGTGAAGAAGTGAAGAAGAGTGAAGTGAAAGTGAAGAGTGAAGAAGTGAAGAAGAGTGAAGAAGACGAAGAGTGAAGAAGTGAAGAAGAGTGAAGAAGTGAAGAATGAAGAAGTGAAGAAGTGAAGAAGAGTGAAGAAGAGTGAAGAAGTGAAGAGAAGAAGAGTGAAGAAGAGTGAAGAAGAGTGAAGAAGAGTGAAGAAGAGTGAAGAAGAGAGAAGAAGAAGAAGAGTGAAGAAGTGAGAAGAGTGAAGAAGTGAAGAAGTGAAGTGAAGAAGAGTGAAGATTGAAGAAGAGACGAAGTGAAGAAGAGTGAAGAAGTGAAGAAGAGTGAAGTGAAGAAGAGTGAAGAAGTGAAGAAGAGTGAAGTGAAGAAGTGAGAAGAGTGAAGAAGTGAAGGAGTGAAGAAGTGAAGAAGAGTGAAGAAGTGAAGAAGAGTGAAGTGAAGAAGAGTGAAGAGTGAAGAAGAGTGAGTGAAGAAGAGTGAAGTGAAGAAGAGTGAAGAAGTGAAGAGAAGTGAAGAAGTGAAGAAGAGTGAAGAAGTGAAGAAGTGAAGAAGTGAAGAAGAGTGAAGAAGTGAAGAAGAGTGAAGAAGTGAAGAAGAGTGAAGAAGTGAAGAAGAGTGAAGAAGTGAAGAAGAGTGAAGACGAGAGTGAAGAATGTGAAGAAGTGGAGTAGAGTGAAGAAGTGAAGAAGAGTGAAGAAGTGAAGAAGAGTGAAGAAGTGAAGAAGAGTGAAGTGAAGAAGAGTGAAGAAGTGAAGAAGAGTGAAGAAGTGAAGAAGTGAAGAAGAGTGAAGAAGTGAAGAAGAGTGAAGAAGTGAAGAAGAGTGAAGAAGTGAAGAGGTGAAGAAGAGTGAAGAGGTGAAGAAGAGTGAAGAGGTGAAGAAGAGTGAAGAGGTGAAGAAGAGTGAAGTGGTGAAGAAGAGTGAAGTAGAGTGAAGAGGTGAAGAAGAGTGAAGAGGTGAAGAAGAGTGAAGAGGTGAAGAAGAGTGAAGAGGTGAAGAAGAGTGAAGTGAAGAGGTGAAGAAGAGTGAAGTGAAGAAGAGAAGAAGAGTGAAGAAGAGAGAAGAGAGTGAAGAAGAGAAGAAGAGTGAAGAAGAGAAGAAGAGTGAAGTGAAGAAGAGAAGAAGAGTGAAGTGAAGAAGTGAAGAAGAGTGAAGTGAAGAAGTGAAGAAGAGTGAAGTGAAGAAGTGAAGAAGAGTGAAGAAGTGAAGAAGAGTGAAGTGAAGAAGAGTGAAGTGAAGAAGAGTGAAGAAGTGAAGAAGTGAAGAAGAGTGAAGAAGTGAAGAAGAGTGAAGAAGTGAAGAAGAGTGAAGAAGTGAAGAAGTGAAGAAGAGGTGAACAAGTGAAGAAGAGTGAAGAAGTGAAGAAGAGTGAAGAAGTGAAGAAGTGAAGAAGAGTGAAGAAGTGAAGAAGAGTGAAGAAGTGAAGAAGAGTGAAGTGAAGAAGAGAAGAAGAGTGAAGAAGTGAAGAAGAGTGAAGAAGTGAAGAAGAGTGAAGTGAAGAAGAGTGAAGTGAAGAAGAGTGAAGTGAAGAAGAGTGAAGAAGTGAAGAAGAGTGAAGAAGTGAAGAAGAGTGAAGAAGTGAAGAAGAGTGAAGAAGTGAAGAAGAGTGAAGAAGTGAAGAAGAGTGAAATGAAGAAGTGAAGAAGTGAAGAAGTGAAGAAGATTGAAGAAGTGAAGAAGAGTGAAGAAGTGAAGAGAAGAGTGAAGAAGTGAAGAAGTGAAGTGAAGAGTGAAGAAGAGTGAAGAAGTGAAGAAGAGTGAAGAAGTGAAGAAGAGTGAAGTGAAGAAGAGCGAAGAAGTGAAGAAGAGCGAAGAAGTGAAGAAGAGCGAAGAAGTGAAGAAGAGCGAAGAAGTGAAGAAGAGTGAAGTGAAGAAGAGCGAAGAAGTGAAGAAGAGTGAAGTGAAGAAGAGTGAAGAAGTGAAGAAGAGTGAAGTGAAGAAGAGTGAAGAAGAGTGAAGAAGTGAAGAAGAGTGAAGAAGTGAAGAAGAGTGAAGAAGTGAAGAAGAGTGAAGTGAAGAAGAGTGAAGAAGTGAAGAAGAGTGAAGTGAAGAAGAGTGAAGTGAAGAAGAGTGAAGTGAAGAAGAGTGAAGTGAAGAAGAGTGAAGAAGTGAAGAAGAGTGAAGAAGAGTGAAGAAGTGAAGAAGAGTGAAGAAGAGTGAAGAAGTGAAGAAGAGTGAAGAAGAGTGAAGAAGTGAAGAAGAGTGAAGAAGTGAAGAAGAGTGAAGAAGTGAAGAAGAGTGAAGTGAAGAAGAGTGAAGTGAAGAAGAGTGAAGAAGTGAAGAAGAGTGAAGAAGTGAAGAAGAGTGAAGAAGTGAAGAAGAGTGAAGAAGTGAAGAAGAGAAGAAGAGTGAAGAAGAGAAGAAGAGTGAAGAAGAGTGAAGAGGTGAAGAAGAGTGAAGAGGTGAAGAAGAGTGAAGTGAAGAGGTGAAGAAGAGTGAAGTGAAGAGGTGAAGAAGAGTGAAGAGAAGAAGAGTGAAGAAGAGAAGAAGAGTGAAGTGAAGAAGAGAAGAAGAGTGAAGTGAAGAAGAGAAGAAGAGTGAAGTGAAGAAGTGAAGAAGTGTGAAGTGAAGAAGTGTGAAGTGAAGAAGTGAAGAAGAGTGAAGAAGTGAAGAAGAGTGAAGAAGAGTGAAGAAGTGAAGAAGAGTGAAGAAGTGAAGAAGAGTGAAGTGAAGAAGTGAAGAAGAGTGAAGAAGTGAAGAAGAGTGAAGAAGTGAAGAAGAGTGAAGTGGAGTGAAGTGAAGAAGTGAAGAAGAGTGAAGAAGTGTAGAAGAGTGAAGAAGTGTAGAAGAGTGAAGTGAAGTGAAGAAGTGAAGAAGATTGAAGTGAAGAAGTGAAGAAGATTGAAGTGAAGAAGTGAAGAAGATTGAAGTGAAGAAGTGAAGAAGAGTGAAGTGAAGAAGAGTGAAGTGAAGAAGTGAAGAAGAGTGAAGAAGTGAAGAAGATTGAAGTGAAGAAGTGAAGAAGATTGAAGTGAAGAAGTGAAGAAGAGTGAAGTGAAGAAGAGTGAAGTGAAGAAGAGTGAAGTGAAGAAGTGAAGAAGAGTGAAGAAGTGAAGAAGAGTGAAGTGAAGAAGTGAAGAAGAGTGAAGTGAAAAAGAGTGAAGTGAAGAAGAGTGAAGTGAAGAAGAGAAGAAGAGTGAAGAAGTGAAGAAGAGTGAAGTGAAGAAGTGAAGAAGAGTGAAGTGAAGAAGTGAAGAAGAGTGAAGTGAAGAAGAGTGAAGTGAAGAAGTGAAGAAGAGTGAAGAAGTGAAGAAGAGTGAAGAAGTGAAGAAGAGTGAAGAAGTGAAGAAGAGTGAAGTGAAGAAGAGTGAAGAAGAGTGAAGAAGAGTGAAGAAGAGTGAAGAAGAGTGAAGAAGAGTGAAGAAGAGTGAAGAAGAGTGAAGAAGAGTGAAGAAGAGTGAAGAAGAGTGAAGAAGTGAAGAAGAGTGAAGAAGTGAAGAGGTGAAGAAGAGTGAAGAGGTGAAGAAGAGTGAAGAGGTGAAGAAGAGTGAAGTGAAGAAGTGAAGAAGAGTGAAGAAGTGAAGAAGAGTGAAGAAGTGAAGAAGAGTGAAGAAGTGAAGAAGAGTGAAGTGAAGAAGAGTGAAGTGAAGAAGAGTGAAGTGAAGAAGAGTGAAGTAGTGAAGAAGAGTGAAGTGAAGAAGTGAAGAAGAGTGAAGAAGTGAAGAAGAGTGAAGAAGTGAAGAAGAGTGAAGTGAAGAAGAGTAAAGTGAAGAAGAGTGAAGTGAAGAAGAGTGAAGTGAAGAAGAGTGAAGTAGTGAAGAAGAGTGAAGTGAAGAAGTGAAGAAGAGTGAAGAAGTGAAGAAGTGAAGAAGAGTGAAGTGAAGAAGAGTGAAGTGAAGAAGAGTGAAGTGAAGAAGAGTGAAGTGAAGAAGAGTGAGAAGTGAAGAAGTGAAGAAGAGTGAAGAAGTGAAGAAGAGTGAAGAAGTGAAGAAGAGTGAAGAAGTGAAGAAGAGTGAAGAGTGAAGAGGTGAAGAGGGAGTGAGAGGTGAAGAGGTGAAGAAGAGTGAAGAGGTGAAGAAGAGTGAAGAGGTGAAGAAGAGTGAAGAGGTGAAGAAGAGTGAAGAGGTGAAGAAGAGTGAAGTGAAGAGGTGAAGAAGAGTGACGTGAAGAGGTGAAGAACAGTGAAGTGAAGAAGTGAAGAAGAGAAGAAGAGTGAAGAAGAGAAGAAGAGTGAAGAAGAGAAGAAGAGTGAAGTGAAGAAGAGAAGAAGAGTGAAGTGAAGAAGTGAAGAAGAGTGAAGTGAAGAAGTGAAGAAGAGTGAAGAAGTGAAGAAGAGTGAAGTGAAGAAGAGTGAAGTGTAGAAGAGTGAAGAAGTGAAGAAGTGAAGAAGAGGTGAAGAAGTGAAGAAGAGTGAAGAAGTGAAGAAGAGTGAAGAAGTGAAGAAGAGAAGAAGAGTGAAGAAGTGAAGAAGAGTGAAGAAGTGAAGAAGAGTGAAGTGAAGAAGAGTGAAGTGAAGAAGAGTGAAGAAGTGAAGAAGTGAAGAAGAGTGAAGAAGAGTGAAGAAGAGTGAAGAAGAGTGAAGAAGTGAAGAAGAGTGAAGAAGAGTGAAGAAGTGAAGAAGAGTGAAGAAGTGAAGAAGAGTGAAGAAGTGAAGAAGAGTGAAGAAGTGAAGAAGAGTGAAGTGAAGAAGAGTGAAGTGAAGAAGAGTGAAGAAGTGAAGAAGTGAAGAAGAGTGAAGAAGAGTGAAGAAGTGAAGAAGAGTGAAGAAGAGTGAAGAAGTGAAGAAGAGGTGAAGAAGTGAAGAAGAGTGAAGAAGTGAAGAAGAGTGAAGTGAAGAAGAGTGAAGTGAAGAAGAGTGAAGAAGAGTGAAGAAGTGAAGAAGAGTGAAGAAGTGAAGAAGAGTGAAGAAGAGTGAAGAAGTGAAGAAGAGTGAAGAAGTGAAGAAGAGTGAAGAAGAGTGAAGAGGTGAAGAAGAGTGAAGAGGTGAAGAAGAGTGAAGAGGTGAAGAAGAGTGAAGAGGTGAAGAAGAGTGAAGTGAAGAGGTGAAGAAGAGTGAAGTGAAGAGGTGAAGAAGAGTGAAGAGAAGAAGAGTGAAGAAGAGAAGAAGAGTGAAGTGAAGAAGAGAAGAAGAGTGAAGTGAAGAAGAGAAGAAGAGTGAAGTGAAGAAGAGTGAAGTGAAGAAGAGTGAAGTGAAGAAGAGTGAAGTGAAGAAGTGAAGAAGTGAAGACGAGTGAAGTGAAGAAGAGTGAAGAAGTGAAGAAGAGTGAAGAAGTGAAGAAGAGTGAAGAAGTGAAGAAGAGTGAAGAAGTGAAGACGAGTGAAGTGAAGAAGTGAAGAAGACTGAAGAAGTGAAGAAGAGTGAAGAAGTGAAGAAGAGTGAAGAAGTGAAGAAGAGTGAAGAAGTGAAGAAGAGTGAAGAAGAGTGAAGAAGTGAAGAAGAGTGAAGAAGTGAAGAAGAGTGAAGAAGTGAAGAAGTGAAGAAGAGTGAAGAAGTGAAGAAGAGTGAAGTGAAGAAGAGTGAAGTGAAGAAGTGAAGAAGAGTGAAGAAGTGTAGAAGAGTGAAGAAGTGAAGAAGAGTGAAGTGAAGTGAAGAAGTGAAGAAGATTGAAGTGAAGAAGTGAAGAAGATTGAAGTGAAGAAGTGAAGAAGAGTGAAGTGAAGAAGAGTGAAGTGAAGAAGAGTGAAGTGAAGAAGAGTGAAGTGAAGAAGAGAAGAAGAGTGAAGAAGTGAAGAAGAGTGAAGTGAAGAAGTGAAGAAGAGTGAAGTGAAGAAGTGAAGAAGAGTGAAGTGAAGAAGTGAAGAAGAGTGAAGTGAGAAGAGTGAAGTGAAGAAGTGAAGAAGAGTGAAGTGAAGAAGTGAAGAAGAGTGAAGTGAAGAAGTGAAGAAGAGTGAAGTGAAGAAGAGTGAAGTGAAGAAGAGTGAAGAAGTGAAGAAGAGTAAAGAAGTGAAGAAGAGTGAAGAAGAGTGAAGAAGTGAAGAAGAGTGAAGAAGTGAAGAAGAGTGAAGAAGTGAAGAAGAGTGAAGAAGTGAAGAACAGTGAAGAAGTGAAGAAGTGAAGAAGAGTGAAGAAGTGAAGAAGAGTGAAGAGAAGAGTGAAGAAGTGAAGAAGAGTGAAGAAGTGAAGAAGAGTGAAGTGAAGAAGTGAAGAAGAGTGAAGAAGTGAAGAAGAGTGAAGTGAAGAAGAGTGAAGAAGTGAAGAGAGTGAAGTGAAGAAGAGTGAAGAAGTGAAGAAGAGTGAAGAAGTGAAGAAGAGTGAAGTGAAGAAGTGAAGAAGAGTGAAGAAGTGAAGAAGATTGAAGTGAAGAAGTGAAGAAGATTGAAGTGAAGAAGTGAAGAAGAGTGAAGAAGTGAAGAAGAGTGAAGTGAAGAAGAGTGAAGTGAAGAAGAGTGAAGTGAAGAAGAGTGAAGTGAAGAAGTGAAGAAGAGTGAAGTGAAGAGTGAAGAAGAGTGAAGTGAAGAAGTGAAGAAGAGTGAAGTGAAGAAGTGAAGAAGAGTGAAGTGAAGAAGAGTGAAGTGAAGAAGAGTGAAGTGAAGAAGTGAAGAAGAGTGAGTGAAGAAGTGAAGAAGAGTGAAGTGAAGAAGAGTGAAGTGAAGAAGAGTGAAGTGAAGAAGTGAAGAAGAGTGAAGAAGTGAAGAAGAGTGAAGAAGAGTAAAGAAGTGAAGAAGAGTGAAGAAGAGTGAAGAAGTGAAGAAGAGTGAAGAAGTGAAGAAGAGTGAAGAAGTGAAGAAGAGTGAAGTGAAGAAGTGAAGAAGAGTGAAGAAGTGAAGAAGAGTGAAGTGAAGAAGAGTGAAGTGAAGAAGAGTGAAGTGAAGAAGAGTGAAGTGAAGAAGTGAAGAAGAGTGAAGAAGTGAAGAAGAGTGAAGAAGTGAAGAGGTGAAGAAGAGTGAAGAGGTGAAGAAGAGTGAAGAGGTGAAGAAGAGTGAAGAGGTGAAGAAGAGTGAAGAGGTGAAGAAGAGTGAAGAGGTGAAGAAGAGTGAAGTGAAGAGGTGAAGAAGAGTGAAGAGAAGAAGAGTGAAGAAGAGAAGAAGAGTGAAGTGAAGAGAGAAGAAGAGTGAAGTGAAGAAGAGAAGAAGAGTGAAGTGAAGAAGTGAAGAAGAGTGAAGTGAAGAAGTGAAGAAGAGTGAAGTGAAGAAGAGTGAAGTGAAGAAGAGTGAAGTGAAGAAGTGAAGAAGAGTGAAGAAGTGAAGAAGAGTGAAGAAGAGAGTAAGAGTGAAGTGAAGAAGAGTGAAGAAGTGAAGAAGAGTGAAGAAGTGAAGAAGAGTGAAGTGAAGAAGTGAAGAAGAGTGAAGAAGAGAAGAAGAGTGAAGTGAAGAAGAGTGAAGAAGTGAAGAAGAGTGAAGAAGTGAAGAAGAGTGAAGAAGTGAAGAAGAGTGAAGAAGTGAAGAAGAGTGAAGAAGTGTGAAGAAGTGAAGAAGAGTGAAGAAGTGAAGAAGAGTGAAGTGAAGAAGAGTGAAATGAAGAAGTGAAGAAGAGTGAAGAAGTGAAGAAGAGTGAAGAAGTGAAGAAGAGTGAAGTGAAGTGAAGAAGTGAAGAAGATTGAAGTGAAGAAGTGAAGAAGATTGAAGTGAAGAAGTGAAGAAGAGTGAAGTGAAGAAGAGTGAAGTGAAGAAGTGAAGAAGAGTGAAGAAGTGAAGAAGATTGAAGTGAAGAAGTGAAGAAGATTGAAGTGAAGAAGTGAAGAAGATTGAAGTGAAGAAGAGTGAAGTGAAGAAGAGTGAAGTGAAGAAGTGAAGTAGAGTGAAGTGAAGAAGTGAAGAAGAGTGAAGTGAAGAAGTGAAGAAGAGTGAAGTGAAGAAGAGTGAAGTGAAGAAGAGTGAAGTGAAGAAGAGTGAAGTGAAGAAGAGTGAAGTGAAGAAGAGAAGAAGAGTGAAGAAGTGAAGAAGAGTGAAGTGAAGAAGTGAATAAGAGTGAAGTGAAGAAGTGAAGAAGAGTGAAGTGAAGAAGTGAAGAAGAGTGAAGTGAAGAAGAGTGAAGTGAAGAAGTGAAGAAGAGTGAAGTGAAGAAGTGAAGAAGAGTGAAGTGAAGAAGTGAAGAAGAGTGAAGTGAAGAAGTGAAGAAGAGTGAAGTGAAGAAGTGAAGAAGAGTGAAGTGAAGAAGTGAAGAAGAGTGAAGAAGTGAAGAAGAGTGAAGAAGTGAAGAAGAGTAAAGAAGTGAAGAAGAGTGAAGAAGAGTGAAGAAGTGAAGAAGAGTGAAGAAGTGAAGAAGAGTGCAAGTGAAGAAGTGAAGAAGAGTGAAGTGAAGAAGTGAAGAAGAGTGAAGTGAAGAAGTGAAGAAGAGTGAAGAAGTGAAGAAGAGTGAAGAAGTGAAGAAGAGTAAAGAAGTGAAGAAGAGTGAAGAAGAGTGAAGAAGTGAAGAAGAGTGAAGAAGTGAAGAAGTGAAGAAGTGAAGAAGAGTGAAGTGAAGAAGTGAAGAAGAGTGAAGAAGTGAAGAAGAGTGAAGAAGTGAAGAAGAGTGAAGAAGTGAAGAAGAGTGAAGTGAAGAAGAGTGAAGTGAAGAAGAGTGAAGAAGTGAAGAAGAGTGAAGAAGTGAAGAAGAGTGAAGAAGTGAAGAAGTGAAGAAGAGTGAAGAAGTGAAGAAGAGTGAAGAAGTGAAGAAGAGTGAAGAAGAGTGAAGAAGTGAAGAAGAGTGAAGAAGTGAAGAAGAGTGAAGAAGTGAAGAAGTGAAGAAGAGTGAAGAAGTGAAGAAGAGTGAGAAGTGAAGAAGAGTGAAGAAGTGAAGAAGAGTGAAGTGAAGAGAGTGAAGAAGAGTGAAGAAGAGTGAAGAAGAGTGAAGAAGAGTGAAGAAGAGTGAAGAAGAGTGAAGAAGAGTGAAGAAGAGTGAAGAAGTGAAGAAGAGTGAAGTTGAAGAAGTGAAGAAGAGTGAAGAAGTGAAGAAGAGTGAAGTGAAGAAGAGTGAAGAAGTGAAGAAGAGTGAAGAAGTGAAGAAGAGTGAAGAAGTGAAGAAGAGTGAAGTGAAGAAGAGTGAAGTGAAGAAGAGTGAAGTGAAGAAGAGTGAAGAAGAGTGAAGAAGTGAAGAAGAGTGAAGAAGTGAAGAAGAGTGAAGTGAAGAAGAGTGAAGAAGAGTGAAGAAGTGAAGAAGAGTGAAGAAGTGAAGAGGTGAAGAAGAGTGAAGTGGTGAAGAAGAGTGAAGTGGTGAAGAAGAGTGAAGTGGTGAAGAAGAGTGAAGAGGTGAAGAAGAGTGAAGTGAAGAGGTGAAGAAGAGTGAAGTGAAGAAGTGAAGAAGAGTGAAGAGAAGAAGAGTGAAGAAGAGAAGAAGAGTGAAGAAGAGAAGAAGAGTGAAGTGAAGAAGAGAAGAAGAGTGAAGTGAAGAAGTGAAGAAGAGTGAAGTGAAGAAGTGAAGAAGAGTGAAGAAGTGAAGAAGAGTGAAGTGAAGAAGAGTGAAGTGAAGAAGAGTGAAGAAGAGTGAAGAAGTGAAGAAGAGTGAAGAAGTGAAGAAGAGTGAAGAAGTGAAGAAGAGTGAAGAAGTGAAGAAGAGAAGAAGAGTGAAGAAGTGAAGAAGAGTGAAGAAGTGAAGAAGAGTGAAGAAGTGAAGAAGAGTGAAGAAGTGAAGAAGAGTGAAGTGAAGAAGAGAAGAAGAGTGAAGAATTGAAGAAGAGTGAAGTGAAGAAGAGTGAAGTGAAGAAGAGTGAAGTGAAGAAGAGTGAAGTGAAGAAGTGAAGAAGAGTGAAGAAGTGAAGAAGAGTGAAGAAGTGAAGAAGAGTGAAGAAGTGAAGAAGAGTGAAGAAGAGTGAAGAAGTGAAGAAGAGTGAAGAAGTGAAGAAGAGTGAAGAAGTGAAGAAGAGTGAAGTGAAGAAGAGTGAAGAAGTGAAGAAGTGAAGAAGAGTGAAGAAGTGAAGAAGAGTGAAGAAGTGAAGAAGAGTGAAGTGAAGAGAGTGAAGAAGTGAAGAAGAGTGAAGAAGTGAAGAAGAGTGAAGAAGTGAAGAAGTGAAGAAGAGTGAAGAAGTGAAGAAGAGTGAAGAAGTGAAGAAGAGTGAAGAAGTGAAGAAGAGTGAAGAAGAGTGAAGAGGTGAAGAAGAGTGAAGAGGTGAAGAAGAGTGAAGAGGTGAAGAAGAGTGAAGTGAAGAGGTGAAGAAGAGTGAAGTGAAGAGGTGAAGAAGAGTGAAGTGAAGAGGTGAAGAAGAGTGAAGTGAAGAGGTGAAGAAGAGTGAAGAGAAGAAGAGTGAAGAAGAGAAGAAGAGTGAAGTGAAGAAGAGAAGAAGAGTGAGTGAAGAAGAGAAGAAGAGTGAAGTGAAGAAGAGAAGAAGAGTGAAGTGAAGAAGAGAAGAAGAGTGAAGTGAAGAAGAGTGAAGTGAAGAAGTGAAGAAGAGTGAAGAAGTGAAGAAGAGTGAAGAAGTGAAGAAGAGTGAAGAAGTGAAGAAGAGTGAAGTGAAGAAGAGTGAAGAAGTGAAGAAGAGTGAAGAAGTGAAGAAGAGTGAAGAAGAGAAGAGAGAAGAAGAGTGAAGAAGTGAAGAAGAGTGAAG
>JAVLUU010001029.1:0-21825 GCA_032206185.1 Columba guinea | reverse complement strand
ACATCATAGGGACATTGGGGACCCCCCCGACCCCCACGGGTCACCTGGGGACACTGGGACATCATGGGGACATTGGGGACCCCTGGACCCCTTATGGGTCACCTGGGGACACAGGGACCCCCATAACCCCTTATGGGTCACCTGGGGACATCATGGGGGGGGGACACTGGGGATCCCCTCAACCCCTTATGGGTCACCTGGGGACACGGGGACATCATGGGGGGGACATTGGGGATCCCCTCAACCCCTTATGGGTCATCTGGGGACATCGGGACCCCCATAACCCCTTATGGGTCACCTGGGGACATTGGGCAACCCCCTGGACCCTTGTGGGTCACCTGGGGACATGGGGACATCATGGGGGGGACACTGGGGATCCCCTCAACCCCTTATGGGTCACCTGTGGACACAGGGACATCCTGGGGAACACGGGGACATTGGGGACCCCCCAGACCCCTTATGGGTCACCTGGGGACACAGGGACCCCCATAACCCCTTATGGGTCACCTGGGGACATCATGGGGGGGGGACATTGGGGATCCCCTCAACCCCTTATGGGTCACCTGGGGACACGGGGACATCATGGGGGGGACATTGGGGATCCCCTCAACCCCTTATGGGTCACCTGGGGACATGGGGACATCATGGGGGGGACATTGGGGATCCCCTCAACCCCTTATGGGTCATCTGGGGACATCGGGACCCCCATAACCCCTTATGGGTCACCTGGGGACATTGGGCACCCCCCTGGACCCTTGTGGGTCACCTGGGGACATGGGGACATCATGGGGGGGACACTGGGGATCCCCTCAACCCCTTATGGGTCACCTGTGGACACAGGGACATCCTGGGGGAACACGGGGACATTGGGGACCCCCCAGACCCCTTATGGGTCACCTGGGGACATTGGGGACCCCCCAGACCCCTTATGGGTCACCTGGGGACATTATGGGGGGACATGGGGATTCCCCCAACCCCTTATGGGTCACCTGAGGACATGGAGACATCATGGGGGGGACACTGGGGATCCCCTGGACCCCTTATGGGTCACCTGGGGACACGGGGACATCATGGGGGGACATTGGGGATCCCCTCAACCCCTTATGGGGTCACCTGGGGACACGGGGAGATCATGGGGGGGACATTGGGGATCCCCTCAACCCCTTATGGGTCACCTGGGGACATCGGGACCCCCATAACCCCTTATGGGTCACCTGGGGACACATGGACATCATGGGGGAACATGGGGACATTGAGGACCCCTTCTGTGTCACCCGAGGACATTGGGGCCATCCCGGGGTGCCCCGGGGGGGTCCCCAAACCCGCCCCCCCCCCCGCTGACCTCCTTGTCCCGGTGGAGTTACCTGGGTGACCTGGGGTCACCTGGGGACATGGGACATCATGGGGACATTGGGGACCCCCATAACCCCTTATGGGTCACCTGGGGACACAGGGACCCCCATAACCCCTTATGGGTCACCTGGGGACATCATGGGGGGGGACACTGGGGATCCCCTCAACCCCTTATGGGTCACCTGGGGACACGGGGACATCATGGGGGGGACACTGGGGATCCCCCCAACCCCTTATGGGTCACCTGGGGACATGGGACATCATGGGGGAACATGGGGGACATTGGGGACCCCTTCTGTGTCCCCTGGGGACATTGGGGCCATCCCGGGGTGCCCCGGGGGGGTCCCCAAACCCGCCCCCCCCCCCCCGCTGACCTCCTTGTCCCGGTGGAGCGGCAGCAGCTCGTGGGCGGCGTCGGCGAAGACGCGGCCGGTAGCGCCGCGCGTTGTCACAGGCGGCCTGAGCCAGCTCGGGGGCGTCCTCGGCCACGTCGTCCAGCGCCACGCGCAGCGCCACGCGCTCCCGCCGCGCCACCGCCCGCTGGGGACACGCCACACGGCTCGGGGACGCCGCGCCGAGCGCGGGGACACCAAACACGGGCCACAAACCCGACACGGGGACACCAAACCCAACATGGGGACACCAAACCCAACATGGGGACACCAAACCCAACATGGGGACACCAAACACGGGCCACAAACCCGACATGGGGACACTAAACTGGGCTTGGGGACACCAAACCCGCCATGGGGACACCAAACACGGGCCACAAACCCACCATGGGGACACCAAACCCAACATGGGGACACCAAACCCAACATGGGGACACCAAACCCGGGCCACAAACCCGACATGGGGACACCAAACCCGACATGGGGACACCAAACCCGACATGGGGACACCAAACCCACCATGGGGACACCAAACACGGGCCACAAACCCAACATGGGGACACCAAACCCACCATGGGGACACCAAACCCAACATGGGGACACCAAACCCACCATGGGGACACCAAACCCACCATGGGGACACCAAACCCACCATGGGGACACCAAACACGGGCCACAAACCCAACATGGGGACACCAAACCCACCATGGGGACACCAAACCCAACATGGGGACACCAAACACGGGCCACAAACCCGACACGGGGACACCAAACCCAACATGGGGACACCAAACCAACATGGGGACACCAAACATGGACCCCAAACCCGACATGGGGACACCAAACCGGGCTTGGGGGACCCCAAACCCACCATGGGGACACCAAACACGGGCCACAAACCCACCATGGGGACACCAAACATGGGCCACAAACCCACCATGGGGACACCAAACTGGGCTTGGGGACACCAAACATGGACCACAAACCCAACATGGGGACACTAAACTGGGCTTGGGGACACCAAACCCGCCATGGGGACACCAAACATGGACCCCAAACCCAACATGGGGACACTAAACTGGGCTTGGGGACCCCAAACCCACCATGGGGACACCAAACACGGGCCACAAACCCAACATGGGGACACCAAACATGGACCCCAAACCCGCCATGGGGACACCAAACTGGGCTTGGGGACCCCAAACCCACCATGGGGACACCAAACATGGGCCACAAACCCAACATGAGGACACCAAACCCACCATGGGGACACCAAACCCAACATGGGGACACCAAACATGGACCCCAAACCCAACATGGGGACACCAAACATGGACCCCAAACCCAACATGGGGACATCGAACTGGGCTTGGGGACACCAAACCTGCCATGGGGGCCCCAAACATGGGCCACAAACCCAACATGGGGACATCGAACTGGGCCTGGGGACACCAAACATGGGCCACAAACCCAACATGGGGACACCAAACCCACCATGGGGACACCAAACCCACCATGGGGACACCAAACCCACCATGGGGACACCAAACATGGACCCCAAACCCAACATGGGGACACCAAACCCAACATGGGGACACCAAACATGGATCCCAAACCCAACATGGGGACACCAAACCCGACATGGGGACACCAAACCCGACATGGGGACACCAAACCCGACATGGGGACACCAAACCCGACATGGGGACACCAAACATGGACCCCAAACCCGCCATGGGGACACCAAACCCGCCATGGGGACACCAAACCCGCCATGGGGACACCAAACACGGGCCACAAACCCGACACGGGGACACCAAACCCACCACGGGGGACACCAAACCCAACATGGGGACACCAAACACGGGCCACAAACCCGCCATGGGGACACCAAACCCACCATGGGGACACCAAACCCACCATGGGGACACCAAACACGGGCCACAAACCCGACATGGGGGACACTAAACTGGGCTTGGGGACACCAAACCCAACATGGGGACACCAAACACGGGCCACAAACCCAACATGAGGACACCAAACCCACCATGGGGACACCAAACCCGGGCCACAAACCCAACATGGGGACACCAAACATGGGCCACAAACCCAACATGGGGACACCAAACCCACCATGGGGACACCAAACCCACCATGGGGACACCAAACCCAACATGGGGACACCAAACCCAAATGGGGACACCAAACCCAACATGGGGACACCAAACACGGGCCACAAACCCACCATGGGGACACCAAACTGGGTTTGGGGACACCCAACATGGACCACAAACCCAACATGGGGACACCAAGCCCAACATGGGGACACGAAACACGGGCCACAAACCCGCCATGGGGACACCAAACTGGGCTTGGGGACACCCAACATGGACCACAAACCCAACATGGGGACACCAAACATGGACCCCAAACCCAACATGGGGACACCAAACACGGGCCACAATCCCGCCATGGGGACACCAAACCCAACATGGGGACACCAAACTGGGCTTGGGGACACCAAACATGGACCCCAAACCCGCCATGGGGACACCAAACTGGGCTTGGGGACCCCAAACCCGCCACAGGGTCACTGAACTGGGGACCCCAAACCAGCCATGGGGACCCCAAAGCAGCCCCGGGGACCCCAAACTGCCCATGGGGACCCCAAACTGCCCATGGGGACCCCAAACCGGAGACCCCAAACCAGCCCTGGGAACCCCAAACCGGCCATGGGGACCCCAAACCGGAGACCCCAAACCGCCCATGGGGACCCCAAACCCACCATGGGGACACCAAACCGGGGACCCTAAAGCAGTCCCAGGGACCCCAAACTGGAGACCCCAAAGCAGCCCCAGGGACCCCAAAACGGCCACCCCAAACCAGCCCCGGGGACCCCAAACCGCCCATGGGGACCCCAAACACACCATGGGGACCCCGAACCAACCCCAGGGACCCCAAACCAGCCCCGGGGACCCCAAACTGCCAATGGGGACCCCAAACCCACCATGGGGACCCCAAACCGGAGACCCACAAACCAGCCCTGGGAACCCCAAACCGGCCATGGGGACCCCAAACCGGAGACCCCAAACTGCCCATGGGGACCCCAAAGCAGTCCCAGGGACCCCAAACTGGAGACCCCAAAGCAGCCATGGGGACCCCAAAGCAGTCCCAGGGACCCCAAACTGGAGACCCCAAAGCAGCCCCGGGGACCCCAAACCAGCCATGGGGACCCCAAAACGGCCACCCCAAACCGGTCCCGGGGGCACCGAACCCCGCCATGGGGACCCCAAAGCAGCCCCGGGGACCCCAAACCAGAGACCCCCAAACCGCCCACGGGGACCCCGAACCCGCCATGGGGACCCCGAACCGGGGACCCCAAACCGGCCCTGGGGACCCCAAACTGGAGACCCCAAACCAGCCCCGGGGACACCAAACCGGGGACCCCAAACCGGCCATGGGGACCCCAAACCGGCCACCCCAAACCGGCCCCGGGGTCACCGAACCGGCCATGGGGACCCCAAAGCAGCCCCGGGGACCCCGAACTGAAGACCCCAAACCACCCATGGGGACCCCGAACCGACCCCGGGGACCCCGAACCGGAGACCCCAAACCGGCCCTGGGGACCCCAAACTGGAGACCCCAAACCGCCCATGGGGACCCCGAACCCGCCATGGGGACCCTGAACTGGGGACCCCAAACCGGCCATGGGGTCACCAAACCGGAGACCCCAAAACGGCCCTGGGGACCCCAAACCGGAGACCCCAAACCAGCCCCGGGGACCCCGAACTGGAGACCCCAAACCACCCATGGGGACCCCGAACCGGAGACCCCAAACCAGCCCCGGGGACCCCAAACCGGAGACCCCAAACCGCCCATGGGGACCCCAAACCGGAGGCCCCAAACCAGCCCCAGGGACCCCGAACTGGAGACCCCAAACCACCCATGGGGACCCCGAACAGGAGACCCCAAACCAGCCCCGGGGACCCCGAACCGGAGACCCCAAACCGCCCATGGGGACCCCCAAACCCGCCATGGGGACCCCGAACCGGGGACCCCAAACCGGCCCTGGGGACCCCAAACTGGAGACCCCAAACCAGCCCCGGGGACACCAAACCGGGGACCCCAAACCGGCCATGGGGACCCCAAACCGGCCACCCCAAACCGGCCCCGGGGTCACCGAACCGGCCATGGGGACCCCAAAGCAGCCCCGGGGACCCCGAACTGGAGACCCCAAACCACCCATGGGGACCCCGAACCGACCCCGGGGACCCCGAACCGGGGACCCCAAACCACCCATGGGGACCCCGAACACGCCATGGGGACCCCAGACCGGGGGACCCCAAAGCAGTCCCAGGGACCCCAAACCGGAGACCCCAAAGCAGCCCCGAGGACCCCAAACCAGCCATGGGGACCCCAAAACAGCCACCCCAAACCAGCCCCGGGGGCACCGAACCGGCCATGGGGACCCCAAAACAGCCCCGGGGACCCCGAACTGGAGACCCCAAACCGCCCACGGGGACCCCGAACCCGCCATGGGGACCCCAGACCGGGGACCCCAAAGCAGTCCCAGGGACCCCAAACTGGAGACCCCAAACCAGCCATGGGGACCCCAAACCGGAGACCCCAAACTGCCCATGGGGACCCCAAAGCAGTCCCAGGGACCCCAAACTGGAGACCCCAAAGCAGCCCCGGGGACCCCAAACCGGCCATGGGGACCCCAAAACGGCCACCCCAAACCGGTCCCGGGGGCACCGAACCCGCCATGGGGACCCCAAACCAGCCCCGGGGACCCCGAACCGGAGACCCCAAACCGGCCCTGGGGACCCCAAACCGGAGACCCCAAACCGCCCATGGGGACCCCAAACTGGAGACCCCAAAGCAGCCATGGGGACCCCAAAGCAGCCCTGGGGACCCCAAACCGGAGACCCCAAACCGCCCATGGGGACCCCAAACTGGAGACCCCAAAGCAGCCATGGGGACCCCAAAGCAGCCCTGGGGACCCCGAACCGGAGACCCCAAACCCGCCATGGGGACCCCAAACCCGCCATGGGGACCCCGAACCGGAGACCCCAAACCGGCCCTGGGGACCCCAAACTGGAGACCCCAAACCGCCCATGGGGACCCCAAACCGGAGACCCCAAACCACCCACGGGGACCCAGAACCGGAGACCCCAAACCGCCCACGGGGACCCCGAACCGGGGACCCCAAACCGGCCCTGGGGACCCCAAACCGGGGACCCCAAACCGGCCCCGCTCCCCCCGCTCTCACCAGCAGCTCCCGGTACGGAAACTCTTTGTTGCCGTCGGGGCCATCGCGGTAGAATTCCTGCAGGAACCGCTTCGCCTTCTCTGCGGAGAGAACGGGGGATCGGTCCCGGTTCCCGTTCCCCGGTTCCCCGTTCCCGGTCCCCGGTTCCCGGTCCCGGTTCCCCGGTCCCGGTTCCCCGGTCCCGGACCTTTCTCAGCGGTGTAATCGAGCGGCGCCATCGCGGGGTCCGAGCCGGTTCGGTTCCGTTCGGCTCCGTTCGGTTCCGTTCGGTTCCGTTCGGTTCCGTTCGGTTCCGTTCGGTTCCGTTCGGTTCCCGCCGCCTCTCCGGGTTCCCGCCGCCGCCGCCGCAAGTGGCGCGAAAACCCGCCGCCACGTGACCGCCGCCGCCCAATGCGCCTCCGCGTCGCGCCTCCCGGCCAATGAAAACGCGCGGTGGCGGCGGCGCGGCCACGCCTACCACCACCCCCTCCCCTTTGTCATGTGACCGGCGCCCGCGCGCGGCGGGACGCGCGTCTTTGGGGGGCGCCGGACACGCCCCTTCTTAAAGGGGCCGCGGCCGGAGGGGCCTTTTTGGGGGGGGGTCCCCAAAACGACCCCCCCCCGGGTCCCGCAGCCCCGCCATGTTGTCCCAGCTCTTCATCCTCTCGTCCAAGGGCGACCGGCTCATCCATAAGGATTGTATCCTGCCCCCCCCCCCCCCCCCAAAATCTGGGGGTGTCCCCCCCGTGTCTCCCCCACGCGTGTCCCCGTTTTCCTTGACCCCCCCCGCCCCCAGTTCGCGGTGACACCGGCGGCGGCACCGACCTGGCCGAGACGTTTTACCGGCGGATCACGGCGCTGCCGGGGGACCAGGCGCCCGTGTTCATGGTGACGGGGACAGGGGGGGACATGGGGATATGGGGGGATATGGGGACATGGGGATATGGGGGGCATGGGGGGATATGGGGGGATATGGGGGGCATGGGGGGACAGGGGGGGATATGGGGACATGGGGGGATATGGGGACAGGGGAGGATATGGGAGGATATGGGGGACAGGGGGGGGATATGGGGATATGGGGGGACATGGGGATATGGGGGGATGGGGGGATATGGGGGGATATGGGGGACATGGGGAGACAGAGGGGGATATGGGGGGCATGGGGGGACAGGGGGGGATATGGGGACATGGGGGATATGGGGGGCATGGGGGGATATGGGGGACATGGGGGGATATGGGGGACATGGGGATATGGGGACATGGGGGGATATGGGGGACATGGGGGGATATGGGGACATGGGGATATGGGGGGCATGGGGGGATATGGGGGGATATGGGGGCATGGGGGGATATGGGGGCATGGGGGGATATGGGAGGATATGGGGGACAGGGGGGGATATGGGGATATGGGGGGACATGGGGATATGGGGGGATGGGGGGATATGGGGGGATATGGGGGACATGGGGAGACAGAGGGGGATATGGGGGGCATGGGGGGACAGGGGGGGGATATGGGGACATGGGGGATATGGGGGGCATGGGGGGATATGGGGGGCATGGGGGGATATGGGGGACATGGGGGGATATGGGGACATGGGGGGATATGGGGGACATGGGGGGATATGGGGACATGGGGATATGGGGGGCATGGGGGGATATGGGGGGATATGGGGGCATGGGGGGATATGGGGGCATGGGGGGATATGGGAGGATATGGGGGACAGGGGGGGGATATGGGGACATGGGGGGATATGGGGATATGGGGGGATATGGGGGACATGGGGGGATATGGGGACATGGGGATATGGGGGGCATGGGGGGATATGGGGGACATGGGGACATGGGGGGATATGGGGGCATGGGGGGATATGGGGATATGGGGGAACATGGGGGGCATGGGGGGATATGGGGGACATGGGGGGATATGGGGACATGGGGGGATATGGGGGACATGGGGGGATATGGGGACATGGGGATATGGGGGGCATGGGGGGATATGGGGGGGATATGGGGGCATGGGGGGATATGGGGGCATGGGGGGATATGGGAGGATATGGGGGACAGGGGGGGATATGGGGACATGGGGGGATATGGGGATATGGGGGGATATGGGGGACATGGGGGGATATGGGGACATGGGGATATGGGGGGCATGGGGGGATATGGGGGACATGGGGACATGGGGGGATATGGGGGCATGGGGGGATATGGGGATATGGGGGAACATGGGGGGATATGGGGGGCATGGGGGGATATGGGGGCATGGGGGGATATGGGGACATGGGGACATGGGGGGACATGGGGACATTGGGGGATATGGGGGACGTGGAGGGATATGGGGACATGGGGGGATATGGGGACATGGGGGGATATGGGGGGGACATGGGGATGTCGGGGATATGGAGACATGGGGACATGTGGGGACATAGGGGACACGGGGATGTGGGGGGATATGGGGGGACATGGGCACACAGGGGGACATGGGGGGACATGGGGATACGGGGGGACACAGAGACATGGGGGGACACGGGGACATGGGGGGGACGGTGGGGACATGGGGACACAGGGGGACATGGGCATGTGGGGGTTATGGGGACATGGGGGGACATGGGGACACAGGGGGACATGGGCATGTGGGGGTTATGGGGACATGGGGGGACAGGGGGGGACATGGGGATGGGGGGAATATGGGGATGTGGGGGTTATGGGGACATGGGGGGACATGGGGGGACATGGGGACACAGGGGGACATGGGCATGTGGAGGTTATGGGGACATGGGGGACAGGGGGGGACATGGGGATGGGGGGAATATGGGGACATGGGGATGTGGGGGTTATGGGGACATGGGGACGTGGGGGGACATGGGGACACAGGGGGTCATTGGTGCCACGGGGGGGTCCCCAGGCCCACGGGGGGTGTCACTTCGCCCACGTTCGGCACTCGGGGCTGCACTTCGTGGCCACCGCCAGCCCGGACGCGTCGCCCTTCACGCTCGTGGAGTTTCTGAACCGGTACCGGGGACACGGGGACATGGGGACACTGCGGGGACACTGGGGGGACATGGGGACATTGGGGGGACATGGGGACACTGAGGGGACATGGGGGGACATGGGGACATTGGGGGGACATGGGGACACTGAGGGGACATGGGGGGACATGGGGACATTGGGGGGACATGGGGACATTGGGGGGACATGGGGACACGGGGACATGGGGACACCGGGGGGACATTGGGGGGACATGGGGACGTGGGGACACTGGGGGGCATGGGGGGGACATGGGGACATGGGGACGTGGGGACATGGGGGGACATGGGGGGACACGGGGACATGGGGACACTGCGGGGACATTGTGGGGACATGGGGACATTGGGGGGACATGGGGACATGGGGACATGGGGGGACATGGGGGGACATGGGGACATGGGGGGACATGGTGACACGGGGACATGGGGACACTGCGGGGACACTGGGGGGACATGGGGACATTGGGGGGACATGGGGACATGGGGACACAGGGACATGGGGACACCGGGGGGACATTGGGGGGACATGGGGGGACACAGGGACATGGGGACACTGCGGGGACATGGGGGGACATAGGGACATTGGGGGGACATGGGGACATGGGGGGGACATGGGGACACGGGGACATGGGGGGACGAGGGGACATTGGGGACACTGCGGGGACATGGGGATGTGGGGACATGGGGGGACATGGGGACACAGGGACATGGGGATGCTGAGGGGACATGCGACATTGGGGGGAAACGGGGGGACACGGGGGTGACACGGGGTGACGGGGGGTGACACGGGGGGACACAGGGTGACATGGGGGTGACATGGGGGGACACGGGGTGACATGGGGGTGACACGGGGGTGACACGGGGGGACATGGGGTGATGGGGGGTGACACAGGGGGACACGGGGTGACCTGGGGGGACACGGGTGTGACGGGGGTGACACGGGGGGACACGGGGGGACACGGGGTGACACGGGGGGACACGGGGGTGACACGGGGTGACACGGGGGTGACATGGGGGTGACACGGGGGTGACACGGGGTGACGGGGGGTGACACGGGGTGACACGGGGTGACACGGGGGTGACGCGGGGGTGACACGGGGTGACATGGGGACATGACACGGGGGTGACACGGGGTGACACAGGGGGACACGGGGTGACGGGGGGTGACACGGGGTGACACGGGGTGACACGGGGTGACGGGGGGTGACACGGGTGTCCCCGCAGGCTGGTGACGCTGCTGCGCGATTTCTGCGGGACCCTGAGCGAGCGCAGCCTGAGCCAGAACTTCACCCTCGTGTACGAGCTGCTGGACGAGCTGCTGGTGGGGACGGGGACACGGGGGGACACGGGGACATGGGGGGACATGGGGACGTGATGGGGATATGGGGACATCATGGGGATATGGGGACATCACGGGGACATGGGGACATGGGGGGACATGGGGACATCACGGGGACATGGGGACATGGGGGGACATGGGGACATCACGGGGACACGGGGACACGGGGGGACACGGGGACATGGGGGGACACGGGGACATGGGGACATCATGGGGAAACGGGGACATGGGGACATGGGGGGACATGGGGACATCACAGGGACATGGGGACATCATGGGGACACGGGGTCATTATGGGGACATGGGGACATCATGGGGACATCATGGGGAAATGGGGACACGGGGACATGGGGACATGGGGGGACATGGGGACATCACGGGGAAACGGGGACATGGGGACATGGGGGGACACGGGGACATCACGGGGACATGGGGACGTGATGGGGATATGGGGACATCATGGGGACATGGGGACATCAGGGGGCACAGGGACATGGGGACATGGGGGGACATGGGGATATGGGGGGACAGGGGGACATGGGGACACAGGGACATGGGGACATCATGGGGACATGGTGGGACATGGGGACACAGGGGACACGGGGACACAGGGGGACATAGGGGACATGGGGACACAGGGGGACACGGGGACATGGGGACATCACGGGGACATGGGGGGACATGGGGGGGGACAGGGGGACATGGGGACACAGGGGACACGGGGACATGGGGGGACATGCGGGACATGGGGACATGATGGGGATATGGGGGGACATGGGGGACATGGGGGAGGGGTTGGGGACATCACAAGGGACACCACAGGGACATCCCAGGGGGGGTGGGGAAATGGGGGACACCCCAGGGGACACTGGGGGGGGACACTGTAGGGACATCGCGGGGGGGGCTGGGGGATGGCAGGGGGGTTGGGGACACCCTGGGGACATCGCGGGGGACATTGGGACATCACGGGGGGGCTGGAGGATGGTGGGGGGGTTGGGGACACCCTGGGGACATCGTTGGGGGCATTGGGGACATTGTGGGGGGGCTGGGGGATGGCGGGGGGTTGGGGACACCCTGGGGACATTGTGGGGGACGTTGGGACATCACGGGGGGGCTGGGGGATGTCAGGGGGGCTGGGGATGGCGGGGGGGTTGGGGACACCCTGGGGACATCGTTGGGGGCATTGGGGACATTGTGGGGGGGCTGGGGGATGGCGGGGGGTTGGGGACACCCTGGGGACATTGTGGGGGACGTTGGGACATCACGGGGGGGCTGGGGGATGTCAGGGGGGCTGGGGATGGCGGGGGGGTTGGGGACACCCTGGGGACATCGCGGGGGACATTGGGGACATCGTGGGGGGGCTGGGGGATGTCAGGGGGGTTGGGGACACCCTGGGGACATTGGGGACATCGCGGGGGGGCTGGGGGATGTCAGGGGGGCTGGGGGATGGCGGGGGGGTTGGGGACACCCTGGGGACATTGGGGACATCGTGGGGGGGCTGGGGGATGGCGGGGGGGTTGGGGACAGTGTGGGGACATCGCGGGGGACATTGGGGACATCGCGGGGGGGCTGGGGGATGGCGGGGGGGTTGGGGACACCCTGGGGACATCGTGGGGGACATTGGGACATTGCGGGGGGGCTGGGGGATGTCGGGGGGGTTGGGGACACCCTGGGGACATCGTGGGGGACATTGGGACATCACGGGGGGGCTGGGGGATGGTGGGGGGGTTGGGGACAGTGTGGGGACATCGTTGGGGGCATTGGGGACATCACGGGGGGGCTGGGGGATATCAGCGGGGCTGGAGGATGGTGGGGGGGTTGGGGACACCCTGGGGACATTGGGGACATCGCGGGGGGGCTGGGGGATGTCAGGGGGGCTGGGGGATGGCGGGGGGGCTGGGGGTGGCGGGGGGGTTGGGGACACCCTGGGGACATCGCGGGGGGGCTGGGGGTGGCGGGGGGGTTGGGGACGGCTCGGGGACGTCGCGGGTGTCCCCTTGTCCCCAGGAGCACGGGTACGTGCAGACGACGTCCCCCGAGGTTCTGCGCAGCGTCCTGCACAGCGAGCCCGAGGCCACCAAGCCCTTCAGCCTCCTGGACCTGCGCTCCGTGGGGCTGGTGGGCAGGGGACACTGGGGGACACGTGGGGACATCACTGGGGTACCCTGGGGACACCCCTGGGATACCCTGGGGACATCATGGGGACATCACAGGGATACCCTGGGGACACCCCTGGGATACCCTGGGGACACCTGGGGACATGTGGGGACACCCTGGGGACATCATGGGGACACTTGGGGACATGCGGGGACACCTGGGGACAACAGGGGGACACCCTGGGGACATCATGGGAACATCACAGGGGACACCCTGGGGACACCCCTGGGATACCCTGGGGACACCTGGGGACAACACGGGGACACCCTGGGATACCCTGGGGACATGTGGGGACACCCTGGGGACATCATGGGGACAACAGGGGGACACCCTGGGGACACTTGGGGACATCACAAGGATACCCTGGGGACACCTGGGGACATGTGGGGACACCCTGGGATACCCTGGGGACATCACAGGGATACCCTGGGGACACTTGGGGACATCACAGGGATACCCTGGGGACACGCGGGGACACCTGGGGACAACAGGGGGACACCCCTGGGATACCCTGGGGACATGCAGGGACACCTGGGGACAACAGGGGGACACCCTGGGATACCCTGGGGACACAGGGGGACACCTGGGGACATGTGGGGACACCCTGGGGACACTTGGGGACATCACAGGGATACCCTGGGGACACCCCTGGGATACCCTGGGGACACTTGGGGACAACTGAGGACACCTGAGGCTTTAAGGAAGAACTGGGATGGACTAAGAAGGTTTAAGGAACTGGGATGGACTGGGAGGGTTTAAGGAAGAACTGGAATGGACTACGAGGACCTTAGGAATGAACTGGGATGGATTGGAAGGCCTTAAGGAAAAACTGGGATGGACTGGGAGGGCTTAAGGAACTGGGATGGATTGGGAGGGTTTAAGGAAGAAGTGGGATGGACTCGGAGGGTTTAGGAATGAACTGGGATGGACTGGGAGGGTTTAAGGAACTGGGATGGACTGGGAGGGTTTAAGGAAGAACTGGAATGGACTACGAGGACCTTAGGAATGAACTGGGATGGACTGGGAGGCCTTAAGGAAAAACTGGGATGGACTGGGAGGCCCTTAGGAATGAACTGGGAGGGTTTAAAGAACTGGGATGGACTGGGAGGGCTTAAGGAAGAACTGGGATGGACCGGGAGGGTTTAGGAATGAACTGGGGTGCACTGGGAGGGGTTGAACTGGGACCCGCGTCCCCCCCATTTCAATGTCCCCCCAGTTTGGAGCCGAGACCCAGCAGAGCCGCGTGGCCCCCGGATCCGCCGCCACGCGCCCCGTGCTGCCCCCCCCGCGGCGAGCAGGTAGGACCCCGCTGTCCCCAAGTGTCCCCAAGCTGTCACCTCCCCCCCGGTGTCCCCCAGTGTCCCCAAGTGTCCTCAGTGTGTCCCCATGGTGACCCCAATGAGTCCCCAGTGTGTCCCCTGGTGTCCTCAAGGTGTCCCCAAGTGTCCCCACGGTGTCCCCAACATGTCCCCTGGTGTCCCCCAGTGTCCCCAATGTGTCCCCTGGTGTCCCCAACGTGTCCCCAAGGTGTCCCCGTGTGTCCCCAAGGTGTCCCCAAGTGTCCCAAACATGTCCCCTGGTGTCCCCAATGTCTCCCCCAGTGTCCCCATGGCGTCCCCTGGTGTCCCCAACGTGTCCCCCAGTGTCCCCATGGTATCCCCAAGTGTCCCCAATGTGTCCCCAGTGTGTCCCCTGGTGTCCCCAACATGTCCCCTGCTGTCCCCCCGGTGTCCCCTGCTGTCCCCCAAGTGTCCCCAATGTGTCCCCCAGTGTCCCCATGGTGTCCCCAAGTGTCCCCAACATGTCCCCTGCTGTCCCCAAGGTGTCCCCAAGTGTCCCCCACGGTGTCCCCTGGTGTCCCCAATGTATCCCCAAGTGTCCCCAGTGTGTCCCCCAGTGTCCCCAAAGTCTCCCCCGGTGTCCCCAAGGTGTCCCCTGATGTCCCCAAGCATCCCCTGGTGTCCCCACAGTGACCCCAATGAGTCCCCAAGGTTCCCCAGTGTGTCCCCTGGTGTCCTCAAGGTGTCCCCAAGTGTCCCCATGGTGTCCCCAATGTGTCCCCTGGTGTCCCCCAGTGTCCCCAATGTGTCCCCTGGTGTCCCCCCAGTGTCCCCAAGGTGTCCCCAACGTGTCCCCTGGTGTCCCCCAGTGTCCCCAATGTGTCCCCTGGTGTCCCCCCAGTGTCCCCAAGGTGTCCCCAAGGTGTCCCCTGCTGTTCCCCCAGTGTCCCCACAGTGACCCCAATGTGTCCCCGTGTGTCCCCAAGGTGTCCCCAGGTGTCCCAAACATGTCCCCTGGTGTCCCCAGCGTGTCCCCCGGTGTCCCCAATGTATCCCCAAGGTGTCCCTCGGTGTCCCCAAGCGTCCCCATATGTCCCCAATGTGTCCCCCAGTGTCCCTAAGGTGTCCCCTGGTGTCCCCAAGCATCCCCATGGTGTCCCCAAGTGTCCCCAAGGTGTCCCCTGCTGTCCCCCCAGTGTCCCCAAGTGTCCCCAATGTGTCCCCTGCTGTGCCCCAGTGTCCCCACGGTGTCCCCAAGTGTCCCCAACGTGTCCCCCGCAGGGCAGCAGGAACGAGGTGTTCGTGGACGTGGTGGAGCGGCTGACGGTCGTCATCGCCGCCAACGTGAGCGGGGACGTGTCCCCAAATTGTCCCCAAGGGATCCCCCGCCCCTCAACGTGCCCCCAAGGGACCCCCATGTCCCCCCACCCCTCAATGTGTCCCCAGATTGTCCCCCAAAGGACCCCATGTCCCCCCACTGCTCAGTGTGTCCCCAAGGGACCCCCATGTCCCCAACTTGTCCCCAAGGAACCCCCATGTCCCCAAGTGTCCCTGTGTCCCCAAGTGTCCCCAAGGGACCCCCATGTCCCCAAGTGTCCCTGTGTCCCCAACTTGTCCCCAAGTGTCCCCAAGGGACGCCCATGTCCCCCCACCCCTCAGTGTGTCCCCCAGGGTCTCCTGTGTCCCCAAGGGATGCCCATGTCCCCAAGTGTCCCTGTGTCCCCAACTTGTCCCCAAGGGACCCCCATGTCCCCCCCACCCCTCAATGTGTCCCCAGATTGTCCCCAAGGGACCCCCATGTCCCCAACTTGTCCCCAAAGGACGCCCATGTCCCCCCACCCCTCAGTGTGTCCCCCAGGGTCTCCTGTGTCCCCAACTTGTCCCCAAGGGACCCCCATGTCCCCAAGTGTCCCTGTGTCCCCAAGTGTCCCCAAGGGACCCCCATGTCCCCCCCACCCCTCAGTGTGTCCCCCAGGGACCCCCATGTCCCCAACTTGTCCCCAAGGGACCCCCATGTCCCCCCACACTTAACCATGTCCCCAAGTGTCCCTGTGTCCCCAACTTGTCCCCAAGGGACCCCATGTCCCCCCCACCCCTCAGTGTGTCCCCCAGGGACCCCCATGTCCCCAACTTGTCCCCAAATGTCCCCAAGGGACCCCCATGTCCCCCCAAACCCTCAGTGTGTCCCCTAGGGACCCCCATGTCCCCAACTTGTCCCTAAGTGTCCCCAAGTGACCCCCATGTACCCCCACACTTGACCATGTCCTCAACTTGTCCCCAGTGTCCCCGTGTCCCCAACTTGTCCCCAGTGTCCCCATGTCCCCAACGTGTCCCCAATGTCCCCGTGTCCCCCCAGGGCACCCCCCCTCAAGGTCGATGTGCAGGGGGAGATTCGCCTCAAGTGTTTCCTGCCCACCTGCCCAGGTAACGGGGGGCTGGGGGTCCATGGGGTCCAGGGGGGTCCATGGGGGTCCATGGGGGTCCATGGGGGTCTGGGGGTCCATAGGGGGTCTGGGGGTCTGGGGGTCCATGGTGGGTCTGGGGGTCCATGGGGGTCCATGGGGATCCATGGGGGGCTGGGGGTCCATGGGGTCTGGGGGTCCATGGGGGGTCTGGGTGTCCATGGGGGGTCCATGGGGGGTTTGGGGGTCCATGGGGGTCCATGGGGATCCATGGGGGACTGGGGGTCCATGGGGGTCCGTGGGGATCCATGGGGGGCTGGGGGTCTGGGGGGTCCATGGGGGGTCTGGGGGGTCCATGGGGCGCTGGGGGTCCATGGGGGTCTGGGGGTCCATGGTGGGTCTGGGGGGTCCATGGGGGGTCCATCGGGGGCTGGGGGGGGCTGGGGGTCCATAGGGGGTCTGGGGGTCCATGGGGGTCCATGGGAGTCTGGGGGTTCATGGGGGTCCATGGTAGGGCTGGGGGTCCATCGGGGTCCATGGGGGGCTGGGGGTCCATGGGGGGTCTGGGGGGTCCATGGGGGGCTGGGGGGCTGGGGGGTCCATGGGGGTCTGGGGGTCCATGGGGGTCCATGGGGGTCCATGGGGGTGGCTGGGGGTCCATAGGGGGTCTGGGGGTCCATGGGGGTCCATGGGGGGCTGGGGGGGGGGCTGGGGGGGTCCATGGGGGTCTGGGGGTCCATGGTGGGACTGGGGGTCCATGGGGGTCTGGGGTTCCATGGGGGTCCATGGGGGTCTGGGGGTCCATGGGCGTCTGGGGGGGGTCCATGGGGGTCCAGGGGGGCTGGGGGTCCATGGGGGTCCATGGGGGTCTGGGGGTCCATGGTGGGTCTGGGGGTCCATGGGGGTCCATGGGGATCCATGGGGGGCTGGGGGTCCATGGGGTCTGGGGGTCCATGGGGGGTCTGGGGGTCCATGGGGGTCTGGGGTTCCATGGGGGTCCATGGGGGTCTGGGGGTCCATGGGGGTCTGGGGGGGGTCCATGGGGGTCCAGGGGGGCTGGGGGTCCATAGGGGTCCATGGGGGTGGCTGGGGGTCCATAGGGGGTCTGGGGGTCCATGGGGGTCCATGGGGGTCTGGGGGTCCATGGGAGTCTGGGGGTTCATGGGGGTCCATGGTGGGGCTGGGGATCCATGGGGGTCCATGGGGGGCTGGGGGTCCATCGGGGTCCATGGGGGGCTGGGGGTCCATGGGGGTCTGGGGGGTCCATGGGGGGCTGGGGGGGTCCATGGGAGTCTGGGGGTTCATGGGGGTGCATGGTGGGGCTGGGGGGTCCATCGGGGGCTGGGGATCCATAGGGGGTCTGGGGGTCCGTGGGGGTCCATGGGAGTCTGGGGGTTCATGGGGGTCCATGGTGGGGGCTGGGGATCCAATGGGGGTCCATGGGGGGCTGGGGGTCCATCGGGGTCCATGGGGGGCTGGGGGTCCATGGGGGTCTGGGGGGGTCCATGGGGGGCTGGGGGGGCTGGGGGGTCCATGGGGGTCCATAGGGGGTCTGGGGGTCCATGGGGGTCCATGGGAGTCTGGGGGTTCATGGGGGTCCATGGTGGGGCTGGGGATCCATGGGGGTCCATGGGGGGGCTGGGGGTCCATCGGGGGTCCATGGGGGGGCTGGGGGTCCATGGGGGTCTGGGGGGGTCCATGGGGGGCTGGGGGGGCTGGGGGGTCCATGGGGGTCCATAGGGGGTCTGGGGGTCCATGGGGGTCCATGGGAGTCTGGGGGTTCATGGGGGTCCATGGTAGGGCTGGGGGTCCATCGGGGTCCATGGGGGGCTGGGGGGTCCATGGGGGTCTGGGGGGGGTCCATGGGGGCTCAGGGAGGCTTTGGGGACCCCCCATGTCCCCCCGTGTCCCCAGAGATGCGCATCGGGCTGACCGAGGAATTCTGCGTGGGCAAATCGGAGCTGCGGGGTGAGCCCAAAGCACCCCAAAAATACCCCCAAACCCCCAGAAAACACCCCCAAGACCACCCCAAAACCCTCCAAAACACCCCCAAAAATACACCCCAAAAAACACACCCCCAAACCCCCAAAAAAAAACCCTAAAAAACAGCCCAAAACCCTCCAAAACACCCCCAAAAATACACCCCAAAACCCCCCAAAGACACCCCAAAAACCCCCTAAAAATACACCCTTAAAATACACCCCAAAAATACACCTCAAAACCCCCCCAAACACCCTAAAACCCCCCTAAAAAGACACCCTAAAAATACACCCCAAAAAAACCCCTAAACATCCCAAAAAACACCCCAAAACCCCCCCCAAAAAACCACCCCAAAGCCCCCCAAAAACACCCCAAAAACACCCCCAAAACACCCCAAATCCCCGTGACCCCCAAATCCCTGTGACCCCCCAAACCCCCCTGTAACCCCCAACCCCCCCTGTGACCCCCAACTCCCCTGTGACCCCCAAAACCCCTGTGACCCCCAACCCCCCCATGCCCAATCCCCTGTGAACCCCAAACCTGTGACCCCCCCAATCCCCTGTGACCCTCCCAATCCCCTGTGACCCCCAAACCCCCTGTGACCCCCAACCCCCCTGTGCCCAATCCCCTGTGAACCCCAAACCTGTGACCCCCCCCCATCCCCTGTGACCCCCCCAAACCCCTGTGACCCCCAAACCCCCCTGTGACCCCCAACCCCCCTGTGACCCCCAACCCCCCCATGACCCCCAATCCTGTGACCCCCAAAACCCCTGTGACCCCCAAACCCCCCTGTGACCCCCAATCCCCTGTAACCCCCAATCCCGGGACCCCCAAACCCCCTGTGACCAACCCCCCAATCCCCTGTGACCCCCCAAACCTGTGACCCCCCTCAGCCCCGTGACCCCCAAATCCCCCTATGACCCCCAACTCCCCTGTGACCCCCAAAACCCCTGTGACCCCCAACCCCCCCATGCCCAATCCCCTGTGAACCCCAAACCTGTGACCCCCCCAATCCCGTGCCCCCCAATCCCCTGTGCCCCCCAATCCCCTGTGACCCCCAAACCCCCCTGTGACCCCCAAATCCCTGTGACCCCCAAACCCCCCCTGTAACCCCCAACCCCCCTGTGACCCCCAACCCCCCCCATGACCCCCAATCCCGGGACCCCCAAATCCCTGTGACCCACAAACCTGTGACCCCCTCAGCCCCCTGTGACCACCAACCCCCCTGTGACCTCCAAACCCCCTGTGACCCCCAGACCCCCAACCGCCCCCGTGACCCCCACCCCCCCCCGTGCCCCCCAGGTTATGGGGCGGCCGTGCGCGTGGACGAGGTCGCGTTCCACGGCTGCGTCAAACTGGACGAGTTCGAGAGCAGCCGCGTCCTGAGGGTCACCCCGAGTCCCGGGGAGGTGACACGGGGACACGGGGGACATGGGGGGACATGGGGACATGGGAACATGGGGGGCACCCCCGAGTCCCGGGGAGGTGACACGGGGACACGGGGACACGGGGACACGGGGACATGGGGACATGGGGACATGGGGGGACATGGGGACATGGGGGGCACCCCGAGTCCCGGGGAGGTGACACGGGGACACGGGGACACGGGGGGACATGGGGACATGGGGGGACATGGGGACATGGGGGGACATGGGGACATGGGGACATGGGGGGCACCCCGAGTCCCGGGGAGGTGACACGGGGACACGGGGACACGGGGACATGGGGACATGGGGGGACATGGGAACATGGGGGGACACGGGGACATGGGAACATGGAGGGCACCCCGAGTCCCGGGGAGGTGACACGGGGACACGGGGACACGGGGGGACATGGGGACATGGGAACATGGGGACATGGGAACATGGGGGGCACCCCGAGTCCCGGGGAGGTGACACGGGGACACGGGGACACGGGGGGACATGGGGACATGGGGACATGGGGGGACATGGGGACATGGGGGGCACCCCGAGTCCCGGGGAGGTGACACGGGGACACGGGGGACACGGGGACATGGGGGACATGGGGGGACATGGGAACATGGGGGGACACGGGGACATGGGAACATGGAGGGCACCCCGAGTCCCGGGGAGGTGACACGGGGACACGGGGACACGGCGACATGGGGACATGGGGGGACATGGGAACATGGGGACATGGGGACATGGGGACATGGGGACATGGGGGGGCACCCCGAGTCCCGGGGAGGTGACACGGGGACACGGGGACATGGGGACATGGGGGGACATGGGGACATGGGGGGCACCCCGAGTCCCGGGGAGGTGACACGGGGACACGGGGGGACACAGGGTCATGGGGGGACATGGGGACATGGGGGGACATGGGGACATGGGGGGCACCCCGAGTTCCGGGGAGGTGACACGGGGACATGGGGACATGGGGGGACATGGGGGGATATGGGGACATGGGGAGCACCCCGAGTCCTGGGGAGGTGACACGGGGACATGGGGGAACATGGGGGGAGATGGGGGGACATGGGGGGACATGTGGACATGGGGGGCACCCCGAGTCCCAGGGAGGTGTCATGGGGACAGAGGGACATGGGGGGGACATGGGGACATGGGGGGACATGGGGGGATATGGGGGGATATGGGGGGACATGTGGACATGGGGGGATATGGGGA